>JAQQSQ010000631.1:0-14097 GCA_028627145.1 Eidolon dupreanum
TAACTATTGCCTTCACTATGTTACTCCAGTCTAGCCATTTTCTCTCGTCTCAGCAGCCACAAGTTTTATCCTAGTCTTTGCTATCTATTACCACAGATATACCAATGACATTACAGATCTTTGTTTTTGGTCATCCTGTTATCTGTATTATATATTGTTATTCAAGATTTCTATAATAACTTTCTCTTCAGCTTTGTTCCCTCTCTTCAGAACTATGAGTTCATTTCTGAAATGGTTATATCTAATAAAAACTTTAATTCCTTTCAGGTTTGCCTTTAACTTCAGGCTATATATATATATATATATATATATATATATATATATACACATATATATCCTGAAGATCTATATCTATATCTATATCTATATCTATATCTAATCTACTCCTTCAAAAATATATTTCCTTTAAACAATATATGTTAGATGTATATTTTCTTCAATCAATTTTATTAGGATCAGACTGCATATGAATAATTGGCTAAGTCTTATGCTCTTTCAAGTCATTAGGAACAAAACTATTTGCAAAATAGACCTCTTTCCTGATCCAAAGCATTATTTATCAATTGGACCCATTCTACTACTGTAGGTCATTACTCATTATTTTTCTAAATATAACAAATCCATTACAGTCTGCCCAACATTATTCTTCAACCCCATCTTTTCTTTACTCATTGTCCTTCATTCTTGAAATAGTAGCCCAACTCTTTCCCCCTTTGAAACATAATGAAATCATTCTCCGTAAATGACCTTAAGTTTTCTTCTGACTCTAATTCTCTTAATACAACTTAAATAATATTTCCTAGTATTCACTCCCATCTGTCTGCATATTCATTCATATTGTAATGTCCCTGAAATCAGAAAGAGGAAAGGGAGCCAATGGACAGGCACTTACATATTTATGATATTGTGCTTTATAATAAGAAATATATTATTTTATATTCTTCCCAGTTTCTTACATTGATCTCTTAAAGCCATTGGAATTTCTGGTGATAAGAGCTGTAAAGGTGACTTTTAAATCTCATCTAATAACAGGGGCTGGTCGTCAGTAGAGCCAGCAGTATGGTTAGAGTTAGAACGTTCAGTCCCACCTCCAGACCTCCAGAGGAGGGAGAGGGGCTGGACATTGAGTTCCATCACCAATGGCCATGATTTAATCAATTATGATTATATAATGAAGCCTCCATAAAAAACCCCAAAAACTGGCTTTAGAGAGTTCTCATTAACCTAAAACTCAGGAGAGCACTTTTTTTTTTTTTTCGGGGCACTCAGTTTTATGATTACACTTTTCAAATGACTAAGAGAAAAGAGGCTACCACTAGTGACACCCTTGACCTTTGCCAGCCTTTATTCTGTTCTTAAGCATTTTTCCAAAATCTACCCAGTGGAGTAGGACATTTAATATCCAAATAAAGTACGAGGAGGACATGCATATATCTGCTGTACATAAACCCTACAGACTCTCACATAGTAAAGTTTCAGGCCTGAGAAAGACTGCTGACTAAATTTATAAGAAAGTTAAACTGCCTAGGCCCGTAAGATATAGTTATTTCTTCACCATTAACGCCATCCTCCAGTTTTAAATATACTTTTTTTACATGACTTCAAAGTCCTAGGCTTCTCAATCATAAAGTGACTAAAATTTATCCCCTATGCACATTATGGGAAAAAATGGAATACTAATATAATAAAGATTTTAATATAAAAACTAAATTATAAAGTAGTCACTGGTTATTAGAATAGCAAAGGCTTGACAAAGTCAACAGACAAAGGAAAGCCACATGGCAAAAGGTTATTGTTAAAGACACATATTTTAATATAAACATAAGAAAGTGATGAAAATAAATAATTCACGGAGGAGAAAAAGCATGTGAGCAATAAATATTTAAAAACAACGATGAACTACAATAGTACTCAGAGAGATTCAAATTAAAACAAATATGAGATAACATTATTTTATCCATAAGATTGGAAAACTGTTACAATATTTGAAAACATAAATCCTCAGAGACATAAGAAAAAGTAGTCTATTGCTGGTAAGAATGTGAATTGCTATTACTATTTTGGAAGACAACTTGGTGATATTTATTGCAATTTAAATTTGAGGAGTCGCATCCACAGATTTGTCAGTATATAAAAATGTGTGTATACGGCTGTGTATGCTATTTTCTTGATTCCTGCTGATTAAATCCAGCTAAAGATAGGTATTGCAATGTTGGTAGGGAAACTTCGTTGGTAGTGTGAGAGGAGTTGGGTTGAGGGATGGAGATGAAGAGCCCAGGCAAGAATTTATTGGGCCCTAAAGTTGTACAGTTTAGTAAGACATCTCTTTCAATTTGCACACATAGCTGTTTTGTTTATTAGTTTGTTTTGTTTCAGGATATGGAAATGTGTTCTAGTATGACCTTTCTGCTATACCTGGGCTATACCATTGCCCTAAGATTCTTAAAACTTGCTGCCTAGTCTGGGTTACCAATCCCAGTGACTCTCTTTGTAAATAACAGACTTCTTTTCAGATGACTTGTTCTTCCTTTTCGTACCCTATTGCCCATATCATATATTTTACATGTTCAGTCTTATAGAAGGGATCTGATAGGCCATAACTTCTGATTATAATTTCAATAAAACCAGAAACTGATTGATTGTCAAAGCACCAGCATACTAAATCTGGTTTGATATCTGAATGACATTATGGATTTCTATGACTGATTGTTCACTGTAGAGATGCTTGCCCGTGTTTCACAAATAGTGATAAGTGAAAAAATAATGATCGTTTATTTAAAGCACCCAACAACTGCCATAAACGTAAAATCATGTTACTTTCCTACCTGAATCTCTTCAGTGGTTCCCTGGTACTGTTTAATATTTGAACTTGTTGGCATGGCACAGGGCTGCTTTGTAATCTGGTCTTACATCTACTCAGTTGCAGCTTCTTCTGCTGTTCCTTTACATATTATTTCAACCACTTATTTCTATTAGTCTAATATTTTTTATTTTTTCATATGTCTTTTAGTATGCTTTTCCTTCTGCTTAGAATTCCTTTCACTGTCATTTTTTTAATGAAAACCATCTTGTTCTTCACCTAGACTCATCTAAAACATCTTTTTTTACGAAGCTTCCTCATGTGGAGTTTGATTCTTCTTTCTCTGTTATTTTTGCATATCACATATTTCTCCCGAATAGCATTTACCTCAATAAATTCTATTTATCTTTATCCCTGAACAATTAGAATCTTACATACAGGGTGATTTTATGTTGGTATCTCTAGCATTTAGCATACACCCTGATGGATATTAGGAATAAACATAAGATTGTGGTAGATAAAAGGAGGGGCACGATTACATTAAGCTTTGGGATTCACTATTGTTCAGAAGAGTCTACAAAAGAAAAGAGGTAAAAAGAGTAGGAATAGGAATTATAAATTAAATTTTATTGTCTTTCTGCACGTTCTCAACAACATCCAGTGTAATCAGGGATAAGGAAATACTTGATTTAACAGAGAGATCCTGCTTTCAAGTTAAGATAACAGAGAAAATTGAATAAAAAAAGACAAAATTGGCATGTCATTAACAAAAATGTTTTTTTTGAATTACAAGGTCAGAGAAAGCTACAAAAAGCAATAATTAGGTCGTCAAAGACTCCTTTCTAGAACTTGTTTATTTGGAATCTTTTTTTTTTTCCCCTGGAGAATTTTAGCTGTAAGTTTTTATGAAATTAAATTATATTTATATATAATAAATTAGTATTTATAATATTTCTATGATGTTTTGTATTTTATTTTTACTAGTTTTTCTTTTGCTTGACTTCCTTCCATCGCTTGCTCTAATCTTTTTTCTATTATAAGCCTCTAATGACACATTTCTTTTATTCCTGTGTGAATCTTTATTATTGGTCACCTCCCTATCTCCTTTCTGTTTAATAGCCTTGGGAATTTCAAGATTCCACTGTTTGGGGTATAATTGATAAGGAACGGATCATTATTATCTCTCACATAGAACATGGCAATAATGCTCTAAAAAAAGTCTCCCTCTTTTTTCTCTCCCCTACTCTGGAGAATTGTATTTTTCAAGGTATTTACATGCCTTTCTAGAGGTTACCCCATTCCTTGTGGAAGAATTGCAGGTCTCTGGTCTTTTCAGTGTTAGGTTTACTTGACGCTATGACTTACTGTGGTCAATGAAGTGTGATTAGAAATAAACCAGGGCACTTCTGAGTAGAACCTGTAAGAGCCAGTTTCTGGTCCAGGCTGACTCTTTTTTCCTTTGCCATGAGACTGGCATTGCCCAGACAGCAACTGTTTTATGAATCTGGGCCCCAGAGAGAAGGCAGCATGGAGCAGAGCCAGAGTGAATGGCTATGCAACATGAGTGAGAAAAAAACTTATTTTTCTTTACTTTTTCAGCCTCTGAAGTTTTAACATTGTGTGCTTCTACAGTATAATTTAGTCTATAATGTTACATGTTCTCTCCCCATCAGCAGTCTTTTTTCAACATAGCAACCAGAGTGAGCTTTTTAAATCAGATTGTGCAATTTATTTCATTTAAACTCTGCTTCTCCTTTAATAAGTTCCTACGTTAGGAATTTTGCAGTGACCGTTCTTTCTTCCTTCTGGCTAATTCCCTTACCTGCTTCCAGTCTTTGCTCAGATACTACTTTCTCATTGATTCCCTTTTGACCACCGTATTTAAAATTGCAACCTGTTACCAGTCCTTCCCCTACCACCTGCACATTTCATATCCCCTTTGGCCTGATTTGTGCTTTTTTCCTCTATTATATTTCACAACTTTGACTATTTACACTCAGTGTTTATTGTTTGTTACCACTCAACAGAACATAAGCTTTCTGAGGTAAGGAATCTTGGTCTGTTTTATTCACACAGTAGTGAACGAGAATAGTGCTTGATCCAGAGTAAGCACTATTTGGTGACAAGCATTGGACCAGGAGAAAAAGTTCTAGCTAGTTACAACTTCTTTTAGATTTATTGCAGCAGACCTGTAAAGTCCTAAACTATGCATATTTAAGAATAACTGTTTCCTGAGTAGGAGACTGTAAATAAAGCCAGAATATATGCCACATCTGTGGTATTCAGAGGTCTGAAAACTGTCGTCGTGATACAGCCTTAAAAAAATGCCAGGTAAGTGAAATTTGCATTTGGCTTTTCACCTCCTTATTTTGGACTTTATTTTTATTTGAATAAAAAAATAAATTAGAATTATTTAAGTGACCAGATACAGGCATACATCATTTTATCGTGCTTTGGTTTATTGTGCTTCACAGATATTGTGTTTATTACAAAATGAAGGTTTGTGGCAACCCTGCATTGAGCAATTCTTTTGGTACCATTTTTTCAATAGCATTTGCTCACTTCTTGTCTCTATGTGACATTTTGGTAATTCTCACATTTCAAATTTTTTCATCATTATTATGTTTGTTACAGTGATCTGTGATCAGTGACCTTTGATGTTACTACTGTAATTGTTTTGAGATGCTATGAATAGCCCCAGTATAAAACAGTAAACTTAAGAAATTTTGTTTCAGGCCTATTGCTGATATTGCGAAAGTTATAGTGCTCTGGTAAGATGATCAAACCTGTTACAACATTTCCTTAAGCCAGAGCCTAATCCAGAAAAGGCCTTAACTCTCTTCAATTCAGTAAATCCTGGAGAGGTGACGAAGCTGCAGAAAAAAGTTCTGAGCTAGCAGAAATTGTTTAAGGAGGTGTAAGGAAAGAAGCCATCTCCATAACATAAAAGTGCAAGGTAAAGCAGCAAGGCTGATGTAGAAGCTGCAGCAAGTTATCCAGAAGATCTAGCTAAGATAATTTATAAAGGTGGTTACACTAGGCAACAGATTTTCAAAGAGCCTCATGTTGTAGATGAAACAGTCATATTGGAAGAAGATGCCATCTAAGACTTTGTTAGTTAAAGAGGAAAAGTCAGTGTCTGGCTTCAAAGCCTCAAAGGAGAGGCTGAATCTCTTGTTAGAGGCTAATGTAGCTGGTGACTTTAAATTGAAGCCAATACTCATGTACCATTTTGAAAAATTCTATGGCCCTAAGAATTATGCTAAATCTACTCTGTGCTCCAGAAATGGAACAAAGCCTGGATGACAGCACATCTGTTTACAACATGATTTATTGGATATTTTAAGTCTGCTGTTGAGATCTACTTCTCAGAAAAAGATTACTGCCCATTGAGAGTGCACGTGGTCACCCAGGAGCTCTGATGGAGATGTACAGCAAGATTAATGTTGTTTTCCTGACTGCTAACATAGCATCCCTTTTGCAGCCCATGAATCAAGGAGCAATTTCAACTTTCAAGCCTTATTATTTAAGATATACATTTTGTAAGGCTATACCTGCCATAGATAGTGATTCCTCAAATGAATCTGGGCAAAGTAAATAGAAAGTCTTCTAGAAGGGATTCACCATTCTAGATACCATTAAGAGCATTTGTGATTCATGGGGAAATATCATCATTAACAGGAGTTTGGAAGAAGCTGATTCCAACACACATGGATGACTTTGAGGGATTCAAGACTTGAGTGGAGGAAGTAACTCGGTCAGAAAGAGCAAGAGAACTAGAATTAGAAGTGGAGCCTGATGATGTTACCGAACTGCTCTAATCTTTTGATAAAACTTTAACAAATGAGGAGTTGCTTCTTATGGATGAGCAAAGAAAATAGTTTCTTGAGATGAAATCTGCTCCTGGTGAAGATGCTGTGAAGATTGTTGAAATGACAGCAAAGGATTTAGAATATTTTACAGACTTGACTGATAATACAACAGTAGGGTTTGAGATGATTAACTCCAATTTTGAAAGAAGTTCTACTGTAGATAAAATGCTCTCAAAAAGAATTACAGATAACTAGTTATGAAAAGGAGTCAATGAATGTAGCAAACTTTACTGTTGTCTTATTTTAAAAAGTGCCACAGCCACCCTAACCTTCAGCAACCACCACCCTGATCAGTCAGCAGCCATCAACAATGAGGCAGGATCCTTCACTGGAAGTTTACTACTACTCTCTAAAGGTTCAGATGATTGGCAATTTTTTTTAGCAGTAAAATATTTTTAAAATTGAGGTATACACATTGTTTTTTAAAGCATAACACTACTGCACACTTTATAGACCACAGTATAGTATAAACATAACTTTTATATGCACTGAGTAACCAAAAAAATTGTGTGATGATTTAAGTGATATTCACTTTTTTTGTGGCAGTCTGGAGTTGAATCTGCAATATCTCTATTGCCTGTATATATGACCTATTTAATTTTTTTTCATACATGACAAAATGAAGGGACTAGAAATATTAAATGACTTTCCTATTATCCTTTTTTCCACTCAATCTAACCCAAAAGTCTGCAAAGTGAGTCAAGGAGAATGAGTAGAAGAGCAAAGTCGAGAAACTAAAAATCCAATCATGGCCTCTCCTGGAATAAAGATTTCCTAGCCTGACAGACCCAAGCAGAGAGATGCTTATAAGTAAATGAAAAACTAAAGCTTTAATATTATATCAGACTGGATTTTTACTACTAGAAAAAATAATATGGTAGAGCTAGTTTAAAGAGTTCTGATGAAAAAGGATCAGGCTGTTGTCCTTGAACCCTATTGCTTTTAACTCATTCAATAATATGGTCAGGCTACTATTTTTAACAATTATGTTAAATCTGTTCTGTTCTTTTTAATAATGACTTCCTAATGGGTCTCTGCCAGGTAATCAATCAGTGAACCTTCCTTTTACAGACCCTATTTTAATACCTAATATGTTTTGTCTTAATACCATACATAATTTTAGTATTATATTTTCTTAACTTTGCTTGATGTTTGATAATCTTATGTGAAACATTAGAAGATATATTTTTTTAAATTTCCTTTTTTATCATGTTATATTTTATTTATTGTTGCTTTTAGAGAGTGATCTCTCAATCAGTTTATTTAAAATCCTAGAGCAGTCAAATGTTAGTTTTCCCCTCAAACAGGTATATTTTACAGTATCAATTGCCAGAGTAGTGCCCTGTGCATTTAAGAGATCATTTTGAAGATTAAGGAAAAGTCTCTGAAAAAACAAAGTTCAATTCAGAAATATGAGCATTTAATTATAAAAGTAATTATAGAGGTTTCTGACTGAATATGGTAGAGAAACATTATTTAGCTAGTTTGAATTAGGTCTTTCTGCAATGGTACTTCCGGACCCTAGGGAAACTGGTTGTAGAGGATACAAAAATTCAGAAAGCTAATATTTTTGTTTAAGAGAAACAAAGGGGTTAGCTCTCTAAGCCATTCTTTTGTGTAGAATCAGAGACTCTTTACATTTAAGTATTTTTAAGTTTTATTAAGAAAATAGGAATGTTTTTAGTATGATTAATGACAACCTCTTATATAAGTCAAGTACGTTTATGATGGAAAGAACAATTTTACATTCATCACTGGGATTTGTTTCATAATAACCAGAAAGAGAATCGTTGTTTTGAAATTTATCTAAGGTCTAATAGGAACTCAGATCTTCTGCTTTTTGCTACTTTGCTACTTTCTTACTATTAGAAAGTTAAGTGGTGATCCCCAGTGTCCTGTATCTGGGAAAAACCCACAAATTTGGCTCTCTCAACCATGAAATTTGAGTGCATCTTAAAGATTAAAGTATACTCTATTTTGCTTTAGATATTCCAACATCTACTCTCAGGCTGAGGATAAAATCCGATATGAATATTTCAATTACCTTAGGTACTTGACTCAAACAACAGGTAATGTGTATCTGATTTCCAAAATAACTTCAACACAAGTCATTTGCTTAGTTTTTTCCTTATATAAAGTTATAATTTAAATGAAGTTTGTCTTTGATTTACTCAATCCTCCTTTATGCATTATTTTACTCTAAATATTTTTTAAAGGTTCCTATTTAATTTATCTATTTTTCTACATAAAGACTCATGCAGGCTTTGACAAAAGTATTAAAAATAATGTGTATGTGTAAAGGTCTAATGAGAATTAGTGTGTTAGCTCTCTCAGTGATATCTGAAATTACTTTAAGACAAAGAAATGTCAGGTATCAGCAAGCAATTTAAGAGGGATTTGAGGTGATTATAGAGTCTTTCTAAATTCTCTGAATTCATACCACAAAGTGGTTGCCTAGTCTGCTCAATATTCCTAGCATATAGATAGCATGAATTCATTTTGTCTCAGTGGTTTGTCGAGAGAGTTGGGAAGTTCAGAGGCAATAATGCAAAGAATAAAAAGATCAAAGATCAAAATAGAATGCACACATATACACACACATGTGTGCACATACACATACACGTTGTTAAAGATCATGTATGGCAGATCGAATAATTGACTCAAGTAATTTGTTCTCTTTTCCCTATAAGATTATACATCCTTATTCACTGGCTTTGCTTGGCCATAGTAATGGTAAAACAAACAGACAAACAAACAAAAACATCTAGAAACAACCTAAAAATTAAGAAAGATTGAATAATTTTAATAAATGTATAACATGGAGTATTATGCAGCTATTTTTGATTTAAAATGAATTAGGTTTAAAGATATTTACCTGAAAAATTGTCATCCATGTATTATATGTGGAAAAGAAATCATACCTTAAATAAAAGTGTATGGTAGAGTTCATTTTGTAGAAAAAAAAAGTAGAAAATCTTGATATGTTTGAATAGATACATATATCAAGCAACATGCACTGACTATTAGTCACTGATTATTTCAGAGGTAGTGTGACTAAAAGAGGGAAGTTAAAATTATGATCACTTTTTTTTACATTATCTAATTTCTTAAAACTACTACAATTCTTTTTATAATTAAAAATTTAATAATCAAGAACTGAAAAAAAGAATAACTGGAAATTTTTTCATTCAGTAATATTTGGTGATTGACATGAACAGAATTGGGGCAGGGGGCAGGATGCAAAAATACCCACATACTGGCTATGACCTGTCACTTCCTCCCATGTAGTTCCCAAGGAAAGTATCTGGGAAAGTGTGGCAGTTTTCTCTTCCTGACAACAAAGAGATTTCCGACTTGGCCTAGTCTCCCCCAGCTAGTTCCTCAAGGAAGTCTTTGTTTGCCAAAACCCTTCACTGTTCTGCCGATTGAATGGAAAGGGAAACAGTATAAAATAAAGATTAAAGGCATGAGATTAGAGTGAGGTGTGTGGGTGTGCAAAGGAAGAATATTTGGTGTGAGAAATGTGAGGCCAGCTGTACGATGTGACAATAAAAGACAGGAGGGGGACATTATTAACAATTTTGCATTGATTAATATATCAACCTCAAACTGTTAGAGATATGGAAATAAAGATCTTGAGTTAATTTGATTCTTCTTTGGCTCTCAGACTCAATTTCTTTTTTTCTTTAATAACATAATAGTACTCTGAAAAGAGACCATGTGAGTCATGGCTCTAATATTTTTAAATAACATTTTTCTTATATTTGTCTGTGGTCATTAATCACAATGCAGACAACTTGTGTAATATGTTGTTTTAGTTACTTTTGCATGATCAATCTGCCTAACAAACAGCCCAGCAAAGAGAGACTTATAAAGAGAGACGTGACTTATAAAGAGAGACATGGTCTGGCTCACAGTTTGAGGGTTGGCTGGGGTTGGTTGTTCTTTAGAATGCAAGTCAGCATCAATTCTGCTCCACACATCTCATTCTGAGACCCAGGAAGGATCTGATGACAGATGGCAGAAACACAAAAGCACAAGCCAAACTTTACAACTTAGTTTAAAGCCTCACACATTACACTCATTATATAGCATTGGTCAAAGCAAATCATATAGCCAAGCCCAAAGTTGGAGATACAGGGGAACATACTCTACCCCAAGAGGGAGGCACTGCAAATTCCCGTGGAAAACAGTATGAAGTTCCGATAGTAGAGCTGATAGTAGTAATCCAAGGTGGGGCTTGATCACAGGGAAAACTCCCTTTACTTATGCTAGTTAGGCTTAAAATCTTCAGTCCTAACTCTGTAATAAAGACTGCTATCTCCTTTCTCTAAACACCCCCTCCACTACAACATCAAAACCTTTGGTTGGCTGTTACCACTGTGATTTATGGTAGCAAAAAGAGAAACAGAATAGAGAGACACTGAGAAAAAGCCTGAGCAATTGAGGTCTTTTTCATTTTGAAAGCAGATCTGCTACTTACCATTTCTGTCTCATGGACAGAGGGAGTTTAAAGAGAGGACCCTGTCCATGTGAAATTTAGTACCAGGTTATTATTCTACCCACTATTTGAATGTGATCCTGTCAGTGTACTAGAATATAATCAATCCATAACAGCTACTTAGGGAGATAAATAGAAAGATAAAGAAAGGAAAGAGGTTCCAAACTTCTCTCCCAGCTAAAGTACACTGCAGAGGACATCTGTCATTTTTGGCCTGCCCAGCATTTATTTTCACTTATGGCAAAATTATTCTTGCCTTCTCTATTCACATTCTCTGTATTTAGGGTGAGGTTGATTCAAACGCAGCACTTTGAGTATCCATGTGACCCGGGCTTGAGCAATCAAAGCATTATATCCCAATTATTAATTGAGGGGTGAGCAGGTGATCCATTCAGAGCCCTGAAGGCTGTATTCTAAGACATTTGTTGGAACTACTGTAAATAAAGCATCCCTCACCTGCCTCACTGGAAGTGCTGATAGGATAACAGAGAAGCTGAAAAATATAGGCAGCCATCTTTCCATCGTGTGGAGGTGAGAATTTAACTAAGCATAGCAATACAGAGAATGTAAAGGCAAAAGCAAGAGTCCTTGTAACATTTTGTTCTTTGTGTCCAGCTGTGCTTGAAAATCCCCCTAGATTCTCAAGTTATATGAGTCAAGAAATTTATTGTTTTGATAAATTAATTTTACCTTTTTCTGGTTATTTGCTACCAAATGACTTCCTGATTAATTATATCAATATGTATATTTTATGTAGTTTATGTTAGAATTTAGAAAAACTTTGTAAAGCATGTACTAGCAATAAAAAATGAAGATTCACACAACTAAGAAGGAAAAAAATCTCTCCACAAAGTTGATTATTTGTTTATTTGTTTGTTTGTTTTTATAGTTAATTTTCACTCTCCTTCTACCCACCTGCCTCTTCCCACCCCAATGTAATTTAAGTTGTTACAGTTTCTTATATAAAAAATTTATGAGGGTCACCAATTGCTGTGACAAATTATTCAAATACAAAGTCTCAAAAAGTTGTAAAATTATTTTCTCTGTGGCTATAGAATGAAGAGTATTTAGAATAATTTTTTGAGAAAATATATAAATGTGATTATGTAACAAATATTATCTGTGATTAAAGTTATAGAAGATGATAAAAGCATTTTTTTCAAAGAGGAATTGATAATTTGCCTGTAAATTTAGGCCATCAGAGGGCCTAAATTCTAACCAAATTCTAATGCTTTGTTGCTTTTGGGAAAATTACTACATTTTATGGCTAACGTTATCTTCCATAAAATAAGGAGTTCAAATTAAATCACTTCTAAAGATGCCTCTCTCTTTAAAATGCTATATGCTCTATCATATTGCCTATATTAGCTTCACTTTAAATATTAAACTCTCTTAAATAAATGAATACTACCTTTATATTTTTATGAATGCTATAGTATCCACAAAGTAAAATCTGCCATTGGTTTTACTTTTGCAGAAGTAACTACATTCTTAAGCATATAGAAATGAACAAGAAAGTCACAAAATGACAAAGTGGATTAATATATGTAATCTCAACTTTGTCTCCTAAGCAGAACAGAATGAAGATAATAATTACCGAATACCTATGCATGATGCATCACGTAACTCTATGGCTCATGCTGACACATCCATAATATTTATCTGAGGGAGAGAGAAAAAAATTAGTATGCAATGTGTTGATGACCTAAATATATTCTCAAGCATTTCAAGTACTTAATTACAAGTTAAACCCTGAAACCATGGTAAAGAGAGGTAACTTACTCTGGGACCAATACAAACTAATATTGTTATTGAACAAACTGGAGAGGTTTGAAAGTGGATTACCAAGAGATTTTTTTAAGAACTAATCTTCCATACTGGATTAGTGAAGTGTCTTATGGTTTATTAATTTGTATCCCCTTTAGAAATCTTTTTATCTTATTTCTTACATTTTCTTGAAAAAAATCCTTGAGTCTTTGAGCTAAAAAGAAAAGTAAAAGGATTTTTTAAGTTTTTGTTGCCTAATCAATAGAAATTGCAGATAGGAAAAATGCTATTCAATCAGTTTTAAGTGTGCCTTTATTCCTGAAAAACTCAGTGAGTTTTAAAATACACACATACACATATCCTTAAAGGATTTAGATAACAATAGACAAAATAAGAACAAAGTTTCTCTTTAAAAAAAGCCTGATAAAGTAAACATTTTTAATTTTTATATACTTCACAAAGGAGTTGAGGCTGCTTAAAATCATGGATACAATGAAAATGTTTAAAATAAACAGTTGAGAAATTAAGTAAAAATAAAGGTAGGAAGATAAAAGCAGGATTCATAGTGCACATGCAGATATGTATGTCACAGTCCTATATAATTATTAGAGGTAGTCCACATATTTAGCTCTAATTTACTTAAAATCAAATAAAAGTGCAAATTATATTCTGGTAGAAGTTCATTATGTTAGCAAGATAAATTTAAACCTACTGCTAATGAGAAAGCAAGCATTTCTGGAACTGAGACTTGAAATAAATTTTTATATGAAATCTGGATGATGCATGATATACAAAGAAAATGAGATATAACAGACAATATCATCAACTAAACCCTTATAATAAATGTAATAAATATAAAAGTAAATATAATAAATATAATAAATGTAATATAACTTTAAAAAATAATGTTCCTTTAGACCAATTGATAATAAGACACTGTAGTAGCATCCAGTAAGGGTGATTCTATGTTAAGCAAAAATAGTGCGATCCATTTGTATTGCTATAACATCAAGCTATCAAACACCATACATTAATCTATTATGACATTTTTTGGAGAATGAGTTGTATTTTCTATTATGGACAATAAGCCAAACAGCATTCTACTTCCTTAACTATAACACAGATATAGAGCTTGATCTGTACAATGGGATGCTATC
>JAQQSQ010000632.1:0-14096 GCA_028627145.1 Eidolon dupreanum
CCCCCCCCCGGCCGCCGCCAGCCTCTTCAGAGGGTGTCTCACGCTGACCTGCCTGCATGCAGGCTCTGCAGGGCACAGCCTGTCCCTTGCACCGGGGTACGCGCCGCCTGCCGGGCCCCAGGGAGCGCGCCCGCGGGCCTGCCCAGGTGGACGCCGGCGCCAGAGGTGCGCGCATGCGCGGCCGGAACCCGGGCGCTTTGGCCAGCGTTCACACCTCGCTCCCTTTGTAGAGAGTTCCAGAAGTGGCCGAGGTGGGCGGTGCACCGGGGACTGCCCAGGTGGACGCCGCGCCAGACATGCGCGCATGCGCGGCCGGAACCCGGGAGCTTTGGCGCGCGTTCACACCTCGCTCCCTTTCTAGAGAGTTCCAAAGGCTGCTGAGCTGGGTGGGGCAGGCCGCTCCTGAGAAGGGTGTGACTGAGGAGGACTTCCAGGGTAATGGACTGCTCCTCGCCGGCGTTAATGCTGCTCAGCCTGAGGTGGCAGACGGAGCTGACGGGGAGCAGGTGGCCTTTGTGCCCAGGTAACAGCTGTTTTCTATTGAAGGCCAGAGCCTTTGGGGGCCCTGAGGGCCTTTTGTTCAACTGAGGTATAACTTGACATATAACATTATATTAATGTTGGGCCTACAACTTAATGATTTGATATTTGTGGTGCAAAGTGACCACCACGGTAAGTCTAGTTAACATCCGTCGCCACACGTAGTTACAGACTTTTTTCTGGTGATGAGATCTCTTAAGTATTATTAACTGTAGTCCCCAGGCTGGACGTGGCACCCCTGGGACTTGGTTGTTTTATCTCTAGAAGTTTGTGCCCTCTGACCACCTCCTCCTGTTTCACCCACGCTCATGCCCCGTCTCTGGGAACCACCAAACAGTTCTCTGTATTTTTTTTTTTTTTTTTAGATCCTACATATATAAGTGAAATCATATGGTATTTGTCTTTCTCTGTTTGACTTACTTGTCTTAGCATAGGGTCCATCCATATTGTCACAAATGGCAAGATTTTATTCTTATGGCTGAGTAATATTCCATTTTGTGTATGTGTGTATCTCAATATCATAATTTCTTCATTATCCATCAAGGGAATCTTATTTGATTTCCATTTTTCGGCTATTGTAAATGATGTTGCAGCAACCTGGATCAATTTTAAAAATTTTGTTTAACTTTTAGAGCACAGATTTAAAATCTGAAAACCAAAAAAGTGTATGCTCTTTATTTTTTAATTCTACTCCAGTCTTTGCCTAATGTTGTATATGGCATGTTTATACGACAGGCCCAGGGCAGGAGCCCTGAGGGTAAGTAAAAAATAAGTAAAAAAAATATATATACAGAAAAAAAAAACATGTTGGTTCATATGAAAATATGAACATGTATATTATCACATATTGCAGCTAGGGGAAAAGTCAGCTAATTAGAATTGCTGAGTTGACTTAAAGGATTCTCCAGAGGTAACTGAAGTAGATAATGTAGAAGCCCGTATCTTGAAGTGAAAGCCTCTTCTAAATAGACTATACTTGGTTTTGGATTTCATATTTGTTTGTAGGATCGCTCTGGAGATGCCACGTTCATTGAGTACCTGGATAACTGGATACCCCATCTGCTTGATGCATAATAACAAATAGAGCCAGGAGCAAATTGATATTTGGATGCTGGGAAGACAAGATTACTTTCATAAGGCTGGGTAAGCTGGGATGCACAGGTCTCAAACTATTATTTGTCCTGACAGAACATTTCTACATGGAACACTGACGTGGACAAGCAAAACCAGGAGATAGAGAGAAGAGCAGAACTTTAGTAATTACTGTGTGTTCTGGAATATAGTCTTGTGTCAGCTTGCCCTGTCACTGGGCATTTCGGTTGTGGGTTCCAGTACACACCCTGAAATGACCAAAGTGGGAGCTGGGTTTCTCACTTTGAAATGAAAGTGCCCTATGTAATATAGAAAACAGGCACATAGACACAGAACGTGGCAAGTGGCAGACTTAAAATATGTTACTGATTTGATTTGGGTTATAGGAGTGATAGAGGATTGAGCGTTAGAACACTTTGAAAAAATATGGAAAAATGCTGCAGTTGGTTAAATACTCCTTGCAGCCAAAAGTTGCAATGTAAAATGGCCTTTATGAAAACAGATAAACACAACATGACATCATTGCTCCTTCTGTTTATGGCTAGAAATCCGAAATGGGCACAGTCCAGGTCATTATGTGACATAGAATTGCAAAAAGATTGATCTTTCCACACCAAGATAAAGTTAGTGACAGCAAAAATGAGCGTCAGTCTTGAATGACAGCAGTGGATAAAAATAGGATCTAGAGAAAGGAAAAGTTTGATCTCTCTACACTGTCCAAAACTATACTGATGTTGCTATTGAGCACTTGAAACGTGCTTTGAGTGTTCAAAACACTGTAGAGTTCAAAACTTTGTATAAACAGACGTAAAATAGGTAACACTTTTTATATTAGTTATAAGTTGAAATGATAATATGTTTGAATTATAGATATAGTGGATCAAAAAATATATCACTTAATTTCACTATTTCTTGTTACTTTTTAAAAATATTACTACTAGAATACTTAAAATTACATGTATGGCTCTAAATTACATGTATGGTTCACATTATATTTCTACTATACGGAACTACTCTAGATTTTACTAAATATTAGTTCGAACAATAGAAAACTGCATAACTTCTGCTGAAATCTCTAACATAACTAAAATTTGACTCATTTTAAATGATCATCAATTGAGTTATAACCCAGTTTCTAGAGACATATGTCAATTCCTTTTGTCCTGAACCCAAGCAAAAGCCAGTAAACCAAGGATTGAAAGGACAGGAAGAGCTTTGAAGTCTGGTGATTAGAAATAAAACCACAAAGTCCCGCTATCAGGTTTCTGGTGTTGGTTATTAAGAAATAACTCCTAGAACATGACAGAAATCGAGCTTACTGAGAGTATAAAGGAGGTGCCTTGATGGAAACAAAACAAAACTGCTACAGTCTGAATGTTTGAGTCCAGTCAAAATTTGTAGTTTAAATTGTAATGCTCACAGATGGTGGTCTTAGGAGATGGACTTTGTGGAGGTACTTAAGTCATGAGAGTGAAGTGCTCATGAGTGAGATTAGTGCCTTTACAAGAGACCTTGGAGGGCTCCCTCCCCCTTCCACCATATGAGGACACAGCAAGAAGTTGTCCGCGATGAGCAAGGACAAGGGCCTTCACCAGACCACAACCACACTGGCAACTCGATCTTAGACTTCTCAGTCTCCAGACCTGTGAGAAATAGATTTCTGTTGTTTATTAGCCACCCTATGTATGGTATTTGTTTATAGCAGAACTAAGACGGCCCCTAATTTCTCATCCCCATGAAAAGTAAACATGAAGGAGATATAATCCCAGTAAGCAAATCTGGAGACAGCTAAATTCCCTTACCTAAGTATATACCATTCTACTGGGCAGGGAAGTGTTTTGTTTTGTTGTTTTTTCCCCCAGATTTTGATAGAGACTATGCTTTGAATTCTGATCCCTCCTCCTCTCTACCCTGCCACAAAACTCCATTCTTTTTCCAAAGGCATTCTGCCATTGCAGGTTTTTTTGTTTTCATTCTGCCATTGTGCTTGGGTTCATTGGGTAGGATAAAGTTATCATATAATCTTGAAATGACATGTCCATCAGAAGACACAACTGGCATCAAAACAAAATGACTATGTTAAAATACTTAGAGCTTTATAAAAATGTGTTTGCCATCCTTTGGGAAAGGATAGATATAATTTCCATTGCGGGTACAAGCATCGTATAATATTAGTAAATGTTATTACAATTCACAAAATGGAATGAATGAATACATCTTAGGTAGTAAGGGGGTAAAATAAAGTAAAACCAGCATGTAGGTTTACTTATTTTTTTTATTCAACCAATCATTTACGCTTGAATCTTGTAGTACTATATATCTTCCCTTTCTTTTGGTAATTTTTTTATATAATCTATGTAGTTTTAGCTATTTATAAATCATGGTGCTTTTCTCCTTCTCAGGTACAAGGCTGCACCCGAACATTTTTTTTCCTACCTTCATCAGCTTGTATATATTAGAGCCTATTTTTAATAGTATATATTTACATGAAATACAAATATATATGGCAATATTTGGACTTTGCTTTATCATACAGATACTCCATAAATTCTTGTCTAGGAAAGGTAGAAAAATATAGACAGAAAAGAAGGAACATTTCATGAAGATAGTTCTACAAAAGAAAATTTCTGGATTAGTTTGTGATTGCATAAATAACTCTCCTTTCACATATAATCTAATGGGTTCACAAAGGAGCCAGGGCCGATGACACTCATGACTCCGTGAGGTCTCTCTCTCAGATGCCAAGAAATGTCAAAATCACACTCTGCATACTGAATAAAACAAAGCAGAAAGGCTTCTTATTAAACAGAAAGTAAACCTCTTTCTATTTTTTTTTTCAATTTTTTGCTCAGGTTTAATTCATGAGCTGTATTGATAAATAAAAAATCTGATTACAGCATAAAAAATTATGCTATAACTAATTTAAAAGGTTGTTTTGGTATATTTCTTAGATATATCAAAACTTACATGTTAGTAAATATTTCATTTCACTTTTCCTTAACACACTCCCCACATTCTTCTATTATTGACAGTGGATCTCTCGATTTGTAATTGCAGTTTTCCAATGTGTGAAAATTATCTCACACCAAGTATCTGATCACCTTAGTTCTAAATTTAAGGCCTTGTGGTGACTTAAATTTGTGAACTTAATTTTCCAATTCACATGGCAGCTGTGTTTCAAAATGCTAGCATATATTCCTCTGGTACAGAATAATAACAATTATGTTCAAGTGCATTAGTACAACCACGTTGGCTGTGAGAGTCGACTGTCAATAAGTTGATTTATTTCTCTTGCACTGCTGGACTGAACTTGCAATGTCTAGTAAATTCATGCACACCAAAATTGAGTGAATGAGTATATGAGAGAGAATCATAATAAGGTTTTTGGATACAAAGAAAATACAAAAACTTAGGCTATCTGGAGATACAATAGTTGTTTCTTTAATAAAGGAAACTTCTTCCCAGTTTTCAATTTTCTTCAGTTCTATTTTTATATTACATGAAGTTAGTGTAAAATAAGTTTGAAAAGTA
This sequence comes from Eidolon dupreanum, assembly GCA_028627145.1. Lineage (NCBI taxonomy): Eukaryota > Metazoa > Chordata > Mammalia > Chiroptera > Pteropodidae > Eidolon > Eidolon dupreanum. Next base: position 5,164 of record JAQQSQ010000632.1, read on the forward strand.
CACATAATGTTACTGTTCAAACACGTCAGAAATTTTATACTCATGCCCAAAAACATAAAATTATCATAGTGATCATAATTATAAAAGTTAGTTGTCAAATACACATATACTTTATAACTGGTAGATGTATTTTAATTAAAACTGTTAGACTATAAGACATGTACTTCAATTCAGTATGTGTCCTAGTTTGTTGATCATTAGTTTCAATATATTTTTGAAAATTTATGGAGAGTGATATCACAAGATGGCAGAGTGGGAAACCCTGGACCTTCCTTTCCTCCACCATTCAGCCACAATTCATTTAAACGATTCATTTAAAGGTAAATTATACAAATAGAGGAGAGAGATTGGTCCATTTGCTTCATAAGAGCTTATTAATATGGCTGTTCTACATGACATGATGTCAGATATACATCTTGGCCATATACATCATCAGGACAATCTACAGAGGGATTTAAATTTTCCAAATTTTGCTATCATATGCAAGTAAATACACATCATGCCACACAAAGTTTACTTCAACATTTGGTTTTCTCAATATCGGTATATATGTGTGTGTATCTGGCATTATAAAGTAGGCCTACAGAGACATGTGAAATACAATTTAGTAAACCAGTCAAAATATGTAATTTTAATTATTGAATTATTTAAAAAATCTAGTACCTGGTAAGTCCAAGTCAACACAAATATAGAAAGATGAGTGTGAAGTTCATACTAAGAATTTACTTTAAATAATAAATATTTCAAATGGGTACTTTAAATATTTTCCCCCTGAATATAAATAAGAGAGACTAACTCACCTTTCTCCTTTGTTTTATTCAGTATGCGGAGTGTGATTTTGACATTTCTCGGCATCTGAAGCAAAATCCATAGCGACTTGTACAGCAGATTAGGAATCGCCAAAGGTAAACTCTCTTGATTTCTGGGATCCACTTCCTTGCATCTGTAACCATCCCAGTTTTACTGCACATTTGTGTATGTCTGGTATGCTCTACTGTCATGAGTTCTGTCTAATCTAAAGAGGCAGCAGATCCCTCCAGAATGCTCGTTCGTGCCTCCTTTTGTCTAATGGCACAATCTAAGAAAAGACAGTTTGTAAAACAATGGCCATTTGAGGGATCTTTGGATCTTGGTAAATTATTTTTCTGTACAGTATATTGGAATCAAAGGATCCAAAATGAAACAACTACTTTGAGAACTGCTGGTGGTGAGCATCTAAGATCTGCTTTTGGTGAGGCCCCAGTATCGTCACTTTGGTTACTGTTGATGCTCACAGTTTCACCTCCTTGTTACTTTTGGTTTCTGTTAGTGTGCACATGGTTAAGAAATAATAGTTCTGTCATTAATGGGAATCTCAGATGCCAAAGCTGCAAAATAGGTGGGCACAGGTCAAGCACGTAAAAGCTGTTAGAGCTCTCGCCACCTAACTGTAAGACTCCTGCGCTAAAATAAGTTGGTCACCTGCCAACCTCAAAGAAATTTCCACATGAAATAACACACAGTCCCTCACCCAGTGGCACATCCTTCCTCGGTATTAACTTGGCTCTGAGAGATCCAACGTTTAGCTAGAGAAATGGAATCCTCAATTTTCAAAGAATTGAGCGTGCCGCCTTCCAGTACCGCTGCTTATTTTATATCTCAGAACTTTGGTCCCAGAAGCTGTAAATATCCTCAAAAAATGGCAAAATCTTACAAAAACAACCTAGAATTGCAATGGCCATTATAGGAAATGTTCCAGTTAAACAAGATTGTTCATTTAAGAAGTGCACTTGAAAGTGAGGGCTCCCACATCACACAGAATGTGATACCTATTTTAATTGGCATGGAGAAGTCTCCAAAATGCTTCAAAATTCCAAAATAGCTTTATTAAGAGATTCATTGCAAAAGGCTAATGAAAAAAGATAAGAGGCACCTAAAACCAGGGACGATGACAGACGTGACTCCTATGACTCCTCTCGCCTCCTTTACCTGAGTCCTCACTGTTTATTAATCCTCTAAGCTGACTTTCCACTCTGAAGAGACTGCAAGACCATATATTGTTTAGATATCTTTTTCAGATTTGTCAGAATAATATTGAAATCTGAGACCTGATTATGTAATTCTTAAAATTAGTAAAGATTTATAAAAGACTAAGTAAACATCAGAGTCATCGAACTCTCTAGTGTGATTCGCATATGAAGGTGAAAAATAAGCACAATATAATTTGCTTCCCGAAATGTTAGTGTAAATATATTCTTTTTAACCACAGTCTTCCTGGTACATATCTTCTAATTAGATAGTTTATAATTAAACTGGAGTTATAACTTTTCAGTTTAAAAATATTTACTGAATGTCCACCATATGTAGGACACTGAATTTTGTTCTATGAGTGAAGGTGAGCTGTATAAAGCTGTCTTTTGTTCGGTTTCTTCCTATCTAAGACTATAGTAATAGAGTTTGAAACCACATCAGTTAATGTGTTTAACTTTAAAAATAACACAAATATCTCACAATTATTTGGGGATACTAGGAAATTTTTCATTTTGCTAAATGATAAGAAATTGAAACATTTCTAATTAACCAGGCTTGTATCTTATATTTTGTTCCTTTTGAAATACAAATAGAAGTTCATTTATCCAGTATTTTTGCTAGAAAATAAATGGCAGGCTTTTTAAAATGTAATGTCCAGAGATAATATAGTAAATTAGGATGTAAGCAAAAATAGGAAACAGATAAAAGGAAAAAAAATAATGCAATAGAGAAGTAAATGAACCAATACAGAACCTGCAAAAAATATACCACACCTAGAAAGTATCTGCACACCTATTAATAATATCACATTTTGCAGATTTATGACAGCTAAGTGTTGATCAGACAAGCCTAGGACACTAACTGCAGCTATAATGCTGACAATAATAATCAATCTGATGTATTTCGTATTATGCAAAAGAAAAGAACAACAAATTTCAAGCAGTTGAATAGCTTCCCTTCATAACCATGGGATTAGATCATGTTCAACTAAAATAAATGACTAAATTTTGAAACTAGAGCTGTGTTATATAAATAGAGATGAGATTATCTGAAAAATGTAATAAGTTATGGACTTGAAGTTTGCAAACCAATATATAAACATAACTATATGAATTTACTACCTGCTAAGCAAGCACTAAATAACTGATTTATATTCATGAATCCATCGAACTGAATTGTTCAGCAGAGCCAAAATAAATGTTATTATATTTGTGCCAGTGTAATGGTCAAAGCGATGCTATAAAGACCTAACAGGAAACTATTATTCATTTCTACTTCGAAATAGTTTTTAGGTGGATATCATTAAAATTGTGAAAGCAGAGAAAATAAGGACAATGATGACTGTTTTAGTTACAGAAAGGAAATTGACAAGGTGATTGCTGATATTTCTAATTTTGAAAATGAAATAAAATAAAAAACATTCTTCCAGACTATTTCAGTCTATGTCAAATAAACATAAATAAAAAATACTGTGTTCTACATGACAAAATGTATTATGATCAGTATATTTAAAATTTCCTAGTTGTTTATTATTGTTTGAAAACAAAAGCATGCTTCAAAACATACAAATAATTCTGAGCACATGATACTCAACACATTTAATTTGCTAATTTGACATAAAATATGATGTAGAATGATGTATTATATGGAAATATAACAGCCACCCCTCAAAAATATTAAAACTCTAAATAAAAATACCTAAGGATAGAACTCTATTATGGTTAATACAAGGATTTTTTTTGTGTTTATTTAGTCTGTATTTCTGTTTCAGTGTTTTTTAACTTCAAGCTTATCAGGCAATTTAAAGTTACAGGCTTGAGAAAAACTGCCTGATTTATTTATATTGAATAAATAACATCCTACAGCATCCAAATATATGATGATAATAATAGCTAATATTTATTGAGTATATAGAGATTAGTTTATAAGCCTTATAAAATTTTATTGAGTTAGGTTCTATTATTACCTTCATTTTATAATGGAGAAACTGAGGCTCAGAGAAGCCAAGCAATTAATCCATGATAATTCAGTAAGTGAGAGGTGGATCTGAAATTTGCAGCTCAGCTTTAAGACCTCATGCTTTATCTACATGCTATACTCAATGCTTTAATTTCTTATTCTTTCATCATTTATGTTGGTTCACCTCCCCATTTTTAGATACTTTGATTACTTTAATTTGGATAACATTTCCTCTTGAAACTCTACAACTTAAAAACTCATAGTTGAATGCTAAGAATGCTACCAAAATTGCCATATTTTACATTTTTATAGCCTGTGAGACCATTTGCAGAGGAGGATAATCAATAGTCCTTAAAAACATCTTGTACTTTACAAAATTAGACATATTTAATGTGTCCTTTAGAATTATAGTCAAAGTTTGATTAGAGAAAATTTTGTTTAAATAGACATTAAAATATACCCATGGACAAATGCATGAGAATGTTAAAACTGACTATCATGATAACAGATATTTTAAATTAATTTTATATACATAATTTTCTAAATTTTCAACCAGGAACTTGAATTACTTTTAAAATTGGCTATTTTTTGATAGTTTTCTTTTAAGTTCGACTATTTCAATAATAGAAAATTTGAATAAAACATTGGAATAAGAGAAACTATGTCCCTCTACTGGGGATGGAATAACTGCTGTGTTGGGCAGTGGACGACTGAGGGATTTAACAGAAAATGGGTCTTTCCAGAGGACAGTTGATAATTGTCCAATTGGCAAAATCTCCCATTTGATTTGCTGCCAATTGATTCATAAAATAGAAGTGAAAGAAGATGAGAACTTTAAGAATGGACCCTCTGTATGTAGAAAACATGGCTACTTATTGAAAAGCTTACTGATACTGTTATCGATTTCTATGAACAACAACAACAACAACAACAACAACAACAAAATAACGTTATTTAAAAGGTTAGGTGGTTTCTTCAGAGGTTTTTATTATCCAGGCAATGCTTATTGTTTGTTGCCATAAGAATGCCCATATGTGATTTTAGCTTCTATAATACTGACATAATTGCTATCATAATCATGTAATAACATGTCTATTTTGGAGCCTTATTTTAGATTGGGGCATTTTAAAAAGTAATGTCATTGAAACCTCAGATAACCCTGTGAGATAAAAACTAATCTCCCATATAGCAAAACACACACACACACACACACACACACACACACACACACACACTTTATTGTTAAACTTGGTATTATACTGAATATTTTTCTATAAAATTTGTCCAGTCAACTATCTATATTTCTAATAGGTCATTTTACTTTTTCTATGTCTGTTCTTTATGCAAAACTAACACATTAGATTTTTTATTTCATACATGGAACAATCCCCGAAACCATGAGAAAGGACTAATTTTAAAAACCAGCCTAAGGGAAATCTAACAAGGGGTAAAAGAAAAGTTGAAATGTGTGAGTGTGGAAAGTACTGCAGAGAGGTGAGGAGACTGAGGGCTACAACCCCTGGCATAATTCAGGGATTGGTGTCAAAATTGTTTTCCCTTACCATCTGCATCAGAAAGAATGCCTCTGCTTAGACTCAGCCCAGACAGGGCAACCTTGTACAGTGAGGAGAATCTCTGTGTCCTACGTGCGCAAAAAGTGTGCCATTGACCTCTAGATAAGATATGTAATGCCCACGAGAGCCAGAACAATGGAGCAGTGTCCATGGTCCTAAAACTATACATAAAGAGGACCATAGAGAACAAGAGTTGCGAATGGTAGCTAGAAGCCTATGACTTAAAGGAGCAGTGAGGTTGACCAGCTGAGGCATTACCCGTTCTAGTACAAACGTGTTCCAGGCCAGTCTGCAGAGAGGTCTTTGAATCCTTAAAGACCTTTTTTCATTCAACATATGAAGAAAGTGGGATTATTTTGACATTGACCCAGGAGTGTGATCTGGCGAGTGGACAGTGACCAAGAGGCACAGGACCACCCAGGAATATCATTGATTATGTTTTCATATCTACTTTTAATTACTTTATTATGCCCAAATACAAAGGCTTTAGATTGCCTGTTACACAAAAGTCTAGAAAGAGGAGGCTTCCATTCACTCCTCAGAGAGGGTCACTTTTGGCTCAATTCTGTACTGCTCATGGATGAGAAATGGAGGTGACAAGGTGAATAAAGTCTCTTTCCATATTTGTCCATTGCCATAAAGGTCATGGATTATAATGCAATGATCATTGACTTTGCAGCCAGAGAAACAGAATATTTTGTTTTTAGTCTGCCATTAATAACAATATGGCATTTTGAAAATTAATTTTCTAAACTTTGATTTCTTTATCTGAAAAAAAGTAGATATTACTTTCCCTATAACTGTGAATATCAAATATCTAGCATAGACCCTGATACATAGCAGTGCTAAATAAATGGTAGCTCTTAGTTTTATTAGATACTAAAAATATTAAAATTAAAAGATATATATGTAATATGTTAGAAAATGGCAGTTTCATATCTATGCTCCCAGAATTATTTTGTCATGAAAAAGTTGTCTTTTCCTCCTATGAGATGGGTAGGAGATATCAGGAAATTGTTTCTGAAATAAGGTTTGCTAGAGAAAAAAAAAAAGAAAAAGATCAGTCAATGGTTTGCAGTTTATCTCAAAAGAATTTGACATGTTGTTGGGCCTAAATGCAGTGAAGTATGACCATGTCGCTTCATTTCACCTGGCATCAAAGGGGGTAGTGGAACATTTTTATTTCAAATCATTAACCAGGCAGTCTTGCAAGTGCAAAGTTACAAGAAAAGTAGAGTATGACACACTGTTTGGTAGCTTAACTTCTTTTCATTGCAAAAGGCTCTATTTGTCACTTTAAACGACACATACATCGATGGATTTTAAATAGAGAGGCAAGAATATTTTTATTATAAAAAATACCCAGAAGCTGTGATGAATTTTCAGGAAAAGTCATGATTTTAGGAAATGTTTACCTCTTACAGTAATCCTTATTTTTCTTTCTTCTTTGAGGAGTCATATTCAAAAATTCTAGACTGAAGTAGTTAAGAAAATAAAAGGCTTTACTTAGAATTTCAAATATATATCAAATTTACTGTTACAAATGCACTGTTAATTTACAAAAGCATGTGAGTAAAAGAAGTCACAATATGGGGCTATTTTCTGAATTGCTGCTATGTATGTTTCTGAGTAGATCCAGATTTGAAAGACATTTGATTAGTTGTATGCTTGACAGTTTCCCTGATAAGGCAACTTTAAAGTATCTGATATGTTTTAAGGATATTTTAAAAGTTACTAGCATTTTCTTTTGTGGTCGTATATGTTTTGAGATTTCTTCCAAATTGTAGCAACTTCTCTGGGATCAGCCATCCCTGTTCAAAACTTTGGGGGATGAGAATGACTTTAACTGTTATACTATGCCTGTCTCACCATTGTATTTGGGAAGCAAGTTATCATTTCTTTTCTGAGTTCTCAGGTCCACAAAAGGAGTCAAATTTTGCCCCAGGAAAGATTATAATCAGAGATTTACCCTTACATGATTTAGGTGCCGATATTTAGATTAAATTTTGGGCTTTAAGTAGATGCTCTAATGGTTTGAGACTTTTGGACCCTTTGGGATGAGTTGAATGTGTTTTGCATATGGGGTAGATGCAAATCTTTAAGGGCCAGGGTGCAGGCTGTACCTGTCTAATGAATGCCATCCCTGCATGATATTTGTGCCTTAATTCTGGAAGCTATGCATGCTACTTTCTAATGCAAATAATAATAATAATAATAATAATAATAATACTAATACAGATGTGATTAAGGCACTTAAGATGATCATATCCTGGATTATCTGTGTGGGCCCTAAATGTGATCACATGCATCCTTCTAAAAAAGAGGAAGTAGGAGATTTGACATGCACAGATGAAAAGAAAAAGGCAATATCACCATAAAGACAGAGATTGGAGTAATATGGCCCCAAGTTAGGAAATGCCAGCAGCCACCCAAAGCTAGAAGAGGCAGGGGACAAATTCTTCCCTTAGAGCCTGTAGGAGTATAGCCTTGCCAACATCATGATTTCAGATCAATAAACAAATATCAAAATTCAGGCTTCCAGAACCGTGAGAGAATATATTTCTGTTGTTTTAAGCCACCAACTTTGTGATAATTTATCATAGCGGCCACAAGAAACTAAGACAGAGGAAGGCCTGCCCAAATGTGCACTTCCTGCCCCTGTCCTGTGATCTCCTCAGTGAATAAGATGGGACAGGAATGACAACCTGATCTAATTTTCCCCAGTTAGGCACTCTTGGGTAAAAGTTAGGCATCGGAACTAGGTGATTATCATGCTCTTTCTCCATTAGCTTAGACCTTTGCCATGTGAACCTAAGAGGCAAATACATTACCACTTAGTCTGTGAGGCTTTCTGTACCCTATTTCTTGAACAGATATTTCCACAAACTTTAGGTCTCTGTGGGAGAAAGAGCTAACCTTGTATTCTTAAAAGTAAATGAAAACATGATTTCTTAATAGGCTCTCTGAGAATCTCAGACCCACCTATTACCTATACAACACTCAACCAGTAAAAGATATACATACATGATGATTTTGAACCCGGAACTAAGGATCTTTATAACAATGGAGCTGTCTCACCCCTTACCAGAAGCGAAATTGGACAGGTATATGGCAATACCCAGTGTGAGCACTGATGGTGTCAGATGGCGTGGTATGGGACCCCATACTCAGTGGCAGTGGCAATTGAAACTCAGCTCTATTACTTTGTGTATTTGATCTGTTCCTGTTTGTTTTCTGAGTCCCTTATTACAATTCCCAAAGTTTCCACAAAGAATCCAATCTCTTTTCAGTAAATTTTCTTTCTTTGTACAAGTCGGAAGCTGGGCCAATAGAAAAGACAGAGAAAGCCATACCACATTTTCTGAACTATACAGAAAAAATAGTGTACTA
>JAQQSQ010000633.1:0-14094 GCA_028627145.1 Eidolon dupreanum
GCTCTGTTTTACTCTACAGTTCTTCTCTTTATCTAACTTATTTCACCTTCCTTATTTATGTGTTTGTTGGTCTTCTCCCCTGAGAGAATGCAAATTGTATGAGGGCAGGAATGCTAGTCAGTTTTATCGCCTGCTGCAGACCCAGAGACTAAAATGCTCCCTAACACATAGTAGGTGATCAGTAAGGTTTGAGTGTTGAATAGAGTAAAACCAGAAACTGGTATCCAATAATCACAGAAAGCTGATTACTAGAAGTCTCCAAACTTTGGGGGCAACAGCTCTCATTTTGCCAGATAGCACTGGGGAAGATCAATGAATGAAATTCCTTCCTCCAGATTTACAGACAAGGCCGCTAGAGGCCAGAACTCTGTGTTCCTGGCCCTGTCACTTACCAGCTGTGAGGCTTCCGGCAAGTCGCTCCTCTGGACATCGGTTTCCTCATCTGTCAAATGAGAAGAATGAACTCGGTCATCCCTGAGGTCTGCTGACCAGGACGCCGACAGGCGCCATCAGAAGGAGAAGGAAGAGGACTCTCAAGGTCAGGAAATCTCTCATGCACTTTGCCAGCAAAAAAAAAAAAAAAAAAAATTCAGATGACATTTTTGAAAGGGGAAATGCTGTTGGCAAGTGGCCAGCATGTTTTAACATCTTCTTCCGAATGTGGCTGCTGTGGTCTGGTGTCCTCTCTCTCCTTTCCGCATCTCAGATTCTCATGCCTGCAACACACTAGTTCCCTTTTCCCTTATCTTGGAGTGTTTTCACCTAGAATGCCCAAAAGGCCTGGGACCACTCCAGGGTAGATGCCTGACAGGAACGAGAGCTTCTATGCGCCCAAAGCCAGGTGCAAAAAAATATTCATAGCTGCTTTATTCATAGTAGTCTCAAATCAGAAAAAAAAAAAGCTTGAAATCCATCAACAGGAGAATGAAAACATAAATTATGGCATAAGCCATATAATGGAATACTATGCAGCAATGAAGAAGGACCAAGTACAGCTATGCAAAAACCCTGCATGGATCTCTCACGTACAGTGTTGCATGAAAGAAGTCAGATACAAAAGAATACCTATAGCAGCCCCCCCTTTATCCACGGGGATACATTCCCCAAGACCCCTAGTGCATGACTGAAACCACATAGTACCAAACCCTATGTGCACTGTTTTTTCCTATACATACATACCCAAGATACAGTTATTTTTTAATGAGGCACAGTAAAAAGTTAACAACAATAACTAATAATAAAATAAAACAATTATAACAATATGTTGTAATAAAAGTTATGAGAATGTGGTCTCTCTCCTCTCTCAAAAATCTCCTTGTATGGAAGATACAGTGCAACTGTGCTGGACAATGGGATGAATCACATCCTGGGTGACACGAGACAGTGCCAGATTTTATCACACTACTCGGAATGGTATGCAGTTTAAGACGTAGGAATTGTTTAATATTTTCGGAGCATGGTTGACCTTACAAGATGGGGGAGATACGGAACTGTGTGGTTCTGTTTATTTAAAGTTCAAAATCAGGCAAAACTAATTTATGCGGATGAAGGTTAGAAATGAGATTAGTTTGGTGGGAGTGGGTTGCTCTTGACCAGGAAAGGGTCTAAGGCAGCCTTCTTGGGTCCTGGAAATACTCTAGATTTTGATCTGGGTGATGGCTACACGGATATGCACAGAGGTAAAAACACCCATCAAGCGGTCCACTTAAAAGATTTGCACCTCACTGAGTATAAATTATGCGTCTGTGAAAAAGAAGAAATAAAAATAAGTAAACAGCCCAGGAATAGAGGAGGGTCCCAGCACAGGGAGACCCTCCGCCACTCACTGGCAGGGAATTCCCACCTCCCCTGGCAGCCCACAAGGTCACCAACTCAGAACTCAGCGCTTATGGCCGCTGCTTCCTCCTTCCAAGCAGCCTGGTCTCCAGAAGCCTAGAGGACACAGGGCACAGCTGCTTCTGTCTCCAGGGTGCTTGTGTGCCCCCATGACCCTCCTACCCTTGCCCCACTCCCACCCTCCTCCTGAGAGCCAAGGCCTCAGGGTGGGCCCCATTTCTCCATCCTTTGCCTACCCATCCCCTACACACACACACACACACACACACACACAGTGTTCCATAGTCCCAGATGAGATGGACAGGAAATCTCAGCCTGGCACAGCCGTCCCTGGCCTTTGTGGCTCTCCGGGTGAATCCACAGAGCACCCACAGTTGGTTCTTCCTCCAGGGCCAGCCGAGACACTGGAGAGTCAAATTCAACTGACAGGACCGTGTCCTTGGCTCTCAACTCACAGGTCTGCTGAGGCCAGTGACGCCATCACCTCACTCCCCCGCCCCCCGAGACCTAGAACAGGTTCATTCACATCGGGAGTTTTTCTCCAAAAAAAGAGTAAGAGCCTCCTTTTACCACGCAACTTTTCATGAGCTGGGCACTGCTTGCTGCATTTTGCAGACATCAATCTGGTCAGGACTAACCTCATTTTACAGAGGAGGAAGCTGAGGCCCCCAAGGACAAATGACTCAGAGAAGGAGCTGCACTCAGTACCTCCAAAGCCAGGATTTGAACCCAGGCAATCAGCTGGAGGGCCACGTGCCTAAGCACCAAGCTAGACCACCTCATATATGCACAACTGTAATAAAGTGTCGGCTCTATGAAAGGTGACTGGTATTAGCTAAAAGGCAATACAAGGTGAAAGAAATGGTTACGTTTCTAACAGAAAAATATCACGATCCCAATTAATATAAATGTTTAAACTTTGAATTACACTGAATTAAAAAAAATAATAACACTTCCTCCTTTCGGGCCAAACGGAGGGTCAGTTATCATAATGGTGCCATCAAAACCAGCGCAATGTAAGCTTGATGCGCGTCCTGGGAAAACTTGAGGGCATACATGAGGTGGGTCTGTCTTTTCCCAGGGCTCCGCTCACTCATTGTTCCCAGCTGCTGGCTGCAGGAAGCCTCAGAGCGGAGCCCCTGGGTGGGACAGGTGGTTGTCAGGTGCTCCTGGCCACTAAGGATGATGAAGGACAACCTTGGTGCTCAAGTGCTTAGAGAGAACAGCTCTCCGGCCCCAGGGAGTGGATGCTCACGGATGCTAGCCAAGGGGCAATGGGGAAGGACAGGGAGTTGAGCAGAACCCAGCGTGGCCCTCTGGACTCTGCACTATAATTGGGTTTTCTGAGAAATGGATATTTGTCCAGCTTCTAAGGCTGACTGCTGATTTGTAAATTGACAGCAGCCAGCACCTAACCACTTCCTTAATTGGATCTGCGAACTCTCTGATTCAGCCTCTTGTTTTATCCTCCCATTTTTATCTCTGCTCTTATCCAGGGGGTCCATATGTGCTGGCTATCTGGACTCTCACGCTGTGGTTAAAGTGGGGTGCAGAGGGTCAAAATATTCCACTGTGTCAATAATCAGCAACCTATCGGTCACGGCCATCCTCCTACTCGATTGGCTGGGGAATAGGTGGACCTTAAAAACAATTCGACAAATGGACTTCCGCTTTCACTCAAGTCAGGATTTACACTGGACCCTGCCCAGTGCAGACAGACAGGGACCTGGGAGTGCAGGAAGCAAGAAAGGTGGCGATGAAATAAAGCCTTCTCTTTGTGGGAGGGAGTGGCTAAGAGGCTCTGGGTCCAAGTCCCAGCTCTGTGCCTCACTAGCTATTGACTTTGGACAAACAGTTCCTCCCTCTGAGCCTCATTTCCAATTTGAGGTCGAAATGAGGCAGTGCATGTAAAGAGCTTAGCACAGCACCTGGCAGGTAGAAAGATCCTCTCCACCCCACCCCTCAAAATTCAAGCAGCTTTATCATATGTCTCCAAGAAAGGATGACACGGAAAAAGAGAACCAAACAGTCCTGGCTTTTTGAATTTTGAAAGCCTAGGAGATCAAAGGGAACAGAATGGACAGAATAGATCCGGGTGGGGGTGGGGACAACGGCACAGATGCTGGGCTGGCAAGGCTTCCTGCCTCTTAAGACAAAAGAGAGTTCCCCAGATGAGGAGGAAGGAGAGTCTGAAAGGAAGCGAGGGAGCCGGAGAACGAGGGCCCTGGGCTGTGTCCATTGTGTCTTCTTCCTGTGTGGAGCCAGGCAGAGCGGCAAGACCTTGAACTGAATGACCATTTGATTGTCTAGGCAGATGAGTTTCTGGGGTCACCAAGGAGCAGGAGAAAAAATGGTCCCTGGGGACCCAAAAGTGACAGAGAAGTAAGAAAAGAGTGATGGTCTCCAAATCGAGTGTCTACGTGGGCCAGGTAGATTTTGTAAATGAGTGAATTCAGGCCAGGCGGGCCACAGGGGATGGTGGGGACAGTGGCACACCCACAGGGGATGGTGGGGACAGTGGCACACCCACAGCCACTACCCAGTCGGGTCCAGAGAATCACCGCCCCATTGGGATGTGTGCCCAGGGCGATCTGCCTCAGATATCTAGATTCTCATGGGAAAATTCCCATTTCGAATATTGCCAACTAATTGTTTTAAAATACTATATAGGCCAAATAAAACACATCTGTGGACTCCATGGGACTCACTGGATGCCAGGTGGTGGCCTGATGTCCTGCCAGGCTTCCCTCGGGCTCCGCATGGTGTGGGAGTTGGGGTGGGTGAGGGGCAGGTAGCATGATTTGCAGGGACCGACAACCAGGGGGCCTATGGCAGGACATGGGCTTCAGAATTTAGATGTAACCCCAGCAAATGAGGGAGGGGAATGTTTCAGCCGCCCGCCGGAATGGAGGCTCAGAGGAGAAATGAGGCTGAGTCGTGAAAAAAAAAGTTACACTTCCCGCCAGCTGGAGTTTGTGGTCTGAATCTCTCGCCTCCTCGGGTACTTTGGGAAATTTAACTATTTCTACTATGCGTATGTTTCTGAGAATCCTTTTTTCCCTTATCTCCTTACATATTTATTTATTTTATGCATGTGTTATTTGGGTTAAAGTCTTTATTTTGAAATAATAATAGATTCACAGGAAATTGCAAAAAAAAAAAAAATTCACAGGGGCGTCTTGTGTGTCCTTCACTCAATGGTAATATCTTGCATAACTATCGTACAGTATCACAGCCAGGAAATTGACGCTGATACAATCCACAGAGCTTATTCAGATCTCATGTTTCACATGTATCCGTTTGTGTGTAGGCGTGTGTCTGTAACCAGAACCTCATTAAAGACCCAGCACTGTTCTATCCCCACAGGCTCCTTCACCCTACTCCACTGCAGCCACACCCGTCTGCTCACCACCTGGTAATATGCTTCCTCTCTATAATTTGGTTATTTCAGGAATGTAATATAAATGGAATCATACAGTATGTAACCTTTTGAGAATGGCTTTTCTTACTCAGCGTGATTCCCTCGGGGTCCCTCCGTATTGGTGCATACATCCGTAACTTGTTCCTTTTCACTGCTGTATAATATTCCATGTGTGAATGGACCACCATCTAATCAGTCACTTCCTGAAGGATGTTTCAGTTGTTTCTAGGATTTGGCTATTATGAATCCTTATGTGTTTGTAAAATTAATTTAGAAAATGTCCACCAGTGGCAGCTGTGTTCTGAGTTTGAATGGTGTCCATCAGTCATGGAAGTTTGCACTGACGTTTTCAGAAGCTGTGGGAGGGGCAGAGGTTCAGCTGGTCAGTCAACACATTTTTATTGAGCACTTACTCTGTGCCACGCCCTAGTTTAGGTGCTGGGGATAAAGCAGTGAACAAAACAAACTAAAATCCCTCTCCTTATTTATCCCCGATACATATGTGGGGAAACCGAGGCTCAGAGAAGCTATAAGCCTTGCTTAAGCTCACAGAGAGGAAGCAACAGAACTGGGGCTTGAACCTGGATCCTCTGTCATCTAGGCCACTGCTTTTCTGATTATATTTTGCTGTCTATCCTCAGTGACATGGACTTCAGAGCCAAAAGCACATGCTGGGGGTCCTGGGGACACTGGACTGTTTACAAGTTCTTTTCCCCCACCCCAAGGGACATTTGACAATGTCAGGAGTCATTTTTGGTGGTCACAACTTGAGAGGGGGTTGCTACTGGCATCTAGTAGGTAGAAGTTTAGGGAAGCTGCTAAACATCCTACAGTGCACAGGACAGTCCCTACGACAAAGAATTATCCCTCCCAAACGTCGATAGTGCCAAGGGTGCAAGACTCTGGTCTAAAGAACCGTAAGAGTCATGGACAAAGACAACAACTACCCAGACAACATAGCGTAACCTTGAACTTCCACCCCAATAGACACAATTATTATCATGACAGGTAGGGTTACAGCAGGTGTGTTGTTGGTTGGGGGCTGATGGAGGGTCACTATGAAGGAGGTACGAGGAACCAACACCTCCACTATATCAATACAGGGAGGCTTTTTCTGCAGGAGGTGGGGGTGCGGGAATAGGTCAAATGGTAGGAGACAGAGACCGATGGGCTGCCTAAAAGGGGACACAGAAAGTGCGTGGGTATCATACCTCTGCTCCACGCCCTCCTCACCTGTGTCTCCTGAAGGATCGTGTCAGCCTCCTTCCTTCACGCAGAAGCGTGCAAGTGAGCGGAGCTGCACGTGCAAGGCCTTCTGAGGAACAGCCCGGAAGTGACTAAGGCATCAGCCCGCACCATAAAGTATGCAAGAAACATAATTGCAGTTTTCAAGACTAGGTTTAATTTCTGTTTCAAGTCTCCATTCTGCTGGGTGGAAGAAACTTTATCATAATTGATCAGTCTCCCTATCTTTCGTTCTGGGTTGTGTCTCTATTTTTTGGTGGGAGAAACTCAGAAAGTGCCAAGGCCTGGGCGGAGGGCAGCAGCCATCTGGTCTTCTCTGGCACCCACTGAGATGGCCTCATTTCTGTCTTCCAGACGGCACGTGTGCCCTCCTAGGCCTCCTGGAAGCCCTCCCTATGCCCAGCTCCTTTCTCTGTCTTCTCCCTTCTTCTCTTTCTTCTGCCCTTCTCTTGGGCACGTGGGAGACATTCCAGGGCCTGGCATAGCTCCGCAAGCCTGTCCCAGTCCCTCTGCTGACCACAAGTGACCATCCATTCCTGTGCCATACCGGGCGAGGAACAGACATTCTCGCGGGTTCACTCTCAGGCCACATTCACGAAGCCAGCAAAGGGCCACGGCTCTGACCACCACTCACGTCTCTGCAGACCACGTCACCATAACCCTTCCACTCTCCTCTGCCCTCCGCCTGGTCCCCCAGTCCAGGGACACTTGACTTGATCTGGATCAGAGGAAACAGCTCCTAAATCTTGCTCAATCTGCAGACGTATTTTTAATGACATAAACTTTATGCCCAGAAGCCTCCAGGGCTTCCATGTTTGAAACTCAAAGCCCAAGTTCCTGCAACTCCAATGTCTTGGTTCTTGAAACTCAAAAATGTTACCTCTGCTTTTCCATTGAATTAGGCTTCCCCCAAGGTAAGAAGAGCCACTGTCTTAAAGAGCAAAAGCGGGGAACAAATTTTATCATTGTCACTAACCATTAGCTCTCTCCAGCAGCACGTGTGAATGGGCAGCAAGGACCTCAGCAGATGTGGAAGACACTGTCATGCTCCTCCTTTGGCCTCCTTCTCAGCCAGGGGAAGCTGAATGTCTGTCCCCAGGGTCACCTCCCATCCTTCAAACCTGGATCAAGTAGTTCCTAAGAGTTTTGCAAACACCACTAGCATGAGATCCAGGGTTGAGAAGTGTGTGGGAGCCCAGACTCCAGGCAGCCTGGGTTAATAGCCAGACCTCACCACTTACCAGCTGAGAGAGCTCAATCAAGTCACTTAACCTCTCTGTGTCTCAGTTTCCTCATCTGTAAAGTGGGGAAATCTAGTAGCTTCTTCATGTGGTTATGAGGATGATAAAGCGAGTAGAATAGTGTAGTCAGCACTATATAAATGTTGGCTGCTAATGATGTCATTCGCTGATCCTAGAAGTGAATGGCTTATCCTGGAATCGAAGGCCCCCAGGGGTTCACGCTTGCTGCTGCTGGTTCCAGTGCAGTTAGTTAACTGGGCGAGGATGGGGACATCTGCCCCTGGCCTCTAGCACTGCTTCTCGGCTGCTTGCAAAAACTTCAAAGGGATCCTCTGAGGATTCTTTTGTTACAAGAAATGGAAACTCATCAGACTAGTTTAAGCAAAAAAAAAAAAAAAGAAGAAGAAGAAGAAGAAGAAGAAAGAAAGAAAAGAAAGAAACTCATTGTAAAAAAACAGGAACACTGCTTAGCACTGAGAACGGGAAGGCTGGCGGCCATCCAGGCAGCTTCTCTCTCCCACGGTAGGTTTTCCTGCTTCAGGGAGCAGCAGCCCCGTGTGGTGGCCTCCGTACACTTGAGTGTGCCCACTCTAGGTGCCTGCTCGGGGCTGCCAAGAGCCATCGGCCTCTTCTTCCCGTTGGCAGAGCCTCCATTTGGTTCAGGTGTCTGTGCTGATCCCAGGTGACTCCAGGTGCATCCTGAGCGTCTACAGTCTCAAGGGTCCTTGCCAGCAATAGGTTTGAGAAGGGGCATGTGACTTAGTTCCGGCAAGGAACTCTCAAGGAAGTTTACTGGGAGCTTCTGGGAAAGGTTTCAACATTGATGAAAAGGCAACCACAGGAAGAGAGAGTGATGGAGCACGGCATCTGAGGGAGGGATGAATAAGGAGGCTGAGCAAATAGGAAGGGTCCACCCAATGATGAAGTCCTTGTGTGTCCTCGTCAGGGAGTCTGGACTTGATGCTGTGGGCAGTGAGGAACATTGCTCAGAGCTGTTCCACCTGGCTGACTGTGCAACATGGAAGAATGGACTCAAGGGGGAAAACCTAGGAGCAGGACCCCAGTTAGGAAGGGACCAGATGAACTGTACTGAGTATGAGACCAGAGGGAGGTTCTACGATATGGGACACAAAGGAATATGGAGCAATAAGGAAAACTGCTGGCTGTACATTACCTATACCCCAATGCCATGAAGTCCTCACTAGCTCCATTCTGGGCTGTCTAATCTGTCTACACAGGCCCAGTTATGCAGGTAATTCAGGTGGAGACATATTTCTTGAATGAAAATTTTTCAGGAAATGGGATGAAAATTATTTCATTTCAACTAATGGTCCAACTATCCAATATTGCTTTGCACTACATGAGCACAGTTTCTCTGCCACACAGACTTGATTCAGCCTCCAGAGAGGTTGGGCCAATATGTCACAGGTGTGATACTTGCACGTAAGACGCATCCCTTCCCGGTGACTAATGTGAACGGCTCCAGGTGAAGGCCAGGTTACAAGTACACGTACGCGTGTGAGTGACTGCTGACTTTGGCAAGAGTCACACAGCAGAGGCTCTGATTGCTCAGCAACTCAGGAGTTTAGAAATGAGCCTGCATAAGAAGTAAATGGGAAGAGAGGGTCACCTGTTCAGAATGGAGCAAAGCGGAAGAGTGGCGGGTGAGGGAGAACCATGATAAGAAAAGGAAGACCCTTTTTCTTTTTCTTAATTTTTATTATGAATGTAACACATTCTTATTGAAAAAAATTACCTCCCCCATCACACACACACACACACACACACACACACATCTCAACTTCTAAGGGTAACCACGGTTTAGTTTTATTCCTCCCACACCATATTTGATTAGCCATGGGGGAGATTATTACCTGGCTTGGGGGTGGAGCTGACACCCTCAACTTGACCTCCCTCTGCCATATAGGTTTATATTCCCCGGAAGCTGGCAATGGAAAAAGAGTGATTTCTAAGCATAATCAAACATGTATGTGTCCACATCTTTTTAGATTTTATTATTTTACTATATATACATAATTTTTTTAACATTTTATTTTTTTATTTTCCTCCTCCCCCTTCCCCCTCCCTTCTGGTAACCACTAGTCCATTGTCCATGTGTATGAGTCTCTGTTTGTTTGTCCTGTTCATTTGTTGCTTTTAGGTTTATATCCCACATATGTGATATCATGTGATTTTTAACCTTTCTGTCTGGCTTATTTCACTTAGAAGTATTATTTCAAGGTCCATCCATGTTGTCACAAATGGCATCATTTCATCTCTTCTTATGGCTGAGTAATATTCCATTGTATATATGTACCACAGCTTCTTTAGCCAATCATCTATCGCAGGATGTTTCAGTTGCTTCCATGTCCTGGCCACTGTGAATAATGCTGCTATGAACATTGGTGTGCAAATATCTTTTCAAATATGAGTTTTCAAGCCACATCTTTTTAAAAAACCATTTGTGCAGCATCATAATGCTTAGTCTCACGCCTTTCTCAGTTAACGATACTTCTTGGATATTCTTCTCTGTCAGATGGCTCTACCTCCTTTTTCATGACTACGTAGTATTCCGGCATAAGCCTGCACTGTAATTTATTTAGCATATCACCTCCTAGGGGCATTTCAGTTAGTTATAATTTTTTACCATTATAAATAATCAACAATAAAAACACCTGAACACATATTCTTGAGCACATGTGTGAGTTTCACATGAAGATATATAGTCACGTAAGTAGATTTTTCAGCTTCACAACAGATTGGTGTCTAGTCACTGACTAGAGACAGCTTAATAATTTAAATTAGTTATTTGCCCACTCAGCCAGAGCAAATGCTCAGAATAGCATCATCTCCTCTTAGAATCTGGACTTTCAGAGCGGGACAGGCTAATGCCCCTAACGACTCATATTCAAATGACACTGGACCATTTACAAGGCACTCTGTCACATTCTGGTTCACCTGATCCTCATATTGATTTTTCAAAGTAGGCATCATTAGCATCATTATTTGACAGATGAGGAAACAGGCTCAGAGAGGAGAAGACATCTGCACAAGGTCACACAGCTCATAACGAAGGACGAAGAAACCCGAGACGGATCCAATTAAATCCTGCCTTCTTTCTAAATCCATATAACGTGATGTCACTTATAAGAAGAGCTTTTGGTGGACAGTTAGCTGAAAAGGCAGGTGAAATAAACATCCGCCTACATGAAAGAGTTTGCAGGACAGATTAGTTTGCTGTTGATGGAGTAACAAATTACCAAAAAATGCATGGCTTTGAACAACCCAAATTTATTATCTTCAAGTTCTGGAGGTCGGAAGTCCAGAATTGATCTCACTAGGTTAAAATTAAGGTGTCAGCAGAGCAGAGCTCCTTCTGGAAGGTGTAGTTTATTCCTGATGTTTTCCAGCTTCTAGGGGCTGCCCACATTGCTTGGGTCATGGCTCCCTCCAGCCATTGCCTCACTCTGACCTCTGCTCCATTGTCACATTTCCTTCTCTGACTCTGACCCTCCTTCCTCCCGCTTATGAGAATCCCTGTGACTATACTAGGTCCACCAGGATAATTCAGGGTACTCCCCCCCATCTCAAGATCCTTAACTTCATCACATCTGCAAAGTCTCTTTAGCCATGTAAGGTAACATATTCGAAGGTTCTGGGGATTAGGATGTGAACATCTTTGGGCAACCATTATTCTGTCTACTACATGGGTTCCCAGCATAGTGGTTAAGAGCAAGAGTTTACTTCGGTTCAAATCCTGGCTCTAACACTTGTTAGAAGCTTAACTCCTCTGTGTTTTAGTTAACCTCACCTGAAAAACTGGAATATCAGACTATTCCTTCTAAGGCTGTTGTGAGGATTGACTAACACAATGTATGCAGAGCATGTGAAACATGGGGCTCAGTAAATGGTAACAGTCATCTTCCCCACTGCCTATTACAGCAATGGGTAAGAGAAATTCCACCATTCAAGATTGCTTTCTTTGGCTCATTCCTCAAGGATATAGCTCAGGCCCCTGTTCAGCTGACACTTAGTGGGATAAGTTGGCAGTTAAATTAAGTCAGGCTCCTCCATGGGACATAGAGAACCTGAAAAGATCAGAGAGAGAGTAACCACATTGAGGGAGAGGGCACTGAAGGAGAGAATGACAAAGAGAAACATGCTCCCTTTGCCAGCTTCTCTGTTTTGCCTGTAGCTCAGCTTTGGCCAAGGATTTTTCCAGCCTCTCCCCAGATTAGCCAGCATAAGCCAGCCTAAAAGGAACACTCTGCAGATGGTTTTCTGAGATAGACGGGAACTACCTAGTTGGGTTTGCAGCAGAGCAGGGCGAATCTGCAGCTGGATCCTGGCATGGAAAAGTACTGAGGCTCTTTGCTTGAAGACAGAAAAAGCTGGAGCAGCTGTCTGAAGTGATCACCCCAAGTCCAGGACTCTCCAAAGCAGGTCTTACAGAGTGAAATGAAATTCAGATTCGAGTCTTATCTGAGAGCTACGCGACAGTTCCTCATCACTCCTTTGGAGCCTGAAAGATACCCACATTCACTGTCTAGACTTTGAGATGTATATACACAGATCTCAAGTGGGAGCATATTGTCATAGCTAGCTGCCTACACAAAAGGGCTCCCCATTTTTGCTAAAATAATATTATTATTTGGGGCTTTCAGTCATCCAGCAAAAGTGTGTTGAGCACCTGCAGGGGGCCAGACAAAGCCGTGGGCGCACAGACGTCCCTGTCCTCAAGGAGAACAGGAGTCAGACTTGTGCAGAATTATGTCACTGTGCAGAGCGGGACAAAGATGGCTCTTCTTCCTGAATGGCAGGGAGGGGAAGCAGGGTAGCCTTGTTTCAGGGTTGAGAACATGTGCAGACTGACAAAGGATTATTCTAGAGCAAGGAGAACACAGGCTCTCGAGTGGACCAACTGGAATCTAACTCCTGACACTCCCCAGCTGTGTGACCTTGGGCAAATGACCGCATCTCCTTAAGCCTCAGCTTCCTCTTCTGTAAAGTGGGTGTAAGCAATGACTGTCTCGGAGGTTGTTACTAGAATTTAAAGGAACGGTGCAAGGGAAGTGTGTGGCAACCCAGTGCTCGGTCCATGGCAGGGATGTGTGGAATGGCAGTTATTGTTACACTCATGGAAACTCACTCCTGTTTCCCCAATTGCCTTCCCCACCCCCAAATCACAAAACGCCCCACATTTGCCTTTTGGTGAACACCAGAGTCCTGTTGAACTGTTACTGAGCAAGAAACAACAGATGGGAAAAAATACCCACCCGGACCTCTCTGTAGGTTACACACGTGGAGACCATGTGTACCCATGAATTCAGCAGTTTGGAAGTGAACTTGATTACCATTCACCAGGGCGTCTGATTTCTGTCCTGGACAGGGTAGATTCCCAGTAGGAGGCGCCTTCTGTCCTCAGCTCAATTCTCTGACACCTGGCCAGCCGCCTACTGACTTTTCTCAGGGTTTGAACTTCAAAGAACTGGACTTTCACGCGGGCAGGAGACCCTCTCTTGGAATTCAAACCGTCTAAGATTGAAAGCGGAGGCGGGCTGCATTCTCCCTCTGTTTAGAATCTGGGTTTTCGGTGGTTTGGCTGAGTGCCAGACCGGCACGGTTCCAGGGCAAACCTCCCGGTAGGGGCCAGAAACAAAGCCGCAGGTAAGAGGCGCCCTCGCCAAGCTCGGGTTCACCCTTCCCCAGAAGTAGGCCTCTGGCAGCGGCGCGGGGGCTCTGAGCAGAGGTGGGCCACCAGCCTGCCAACCGGTCGGCGAGAGGACAGCAACCGGTGTTTCTTTGGGAAAGTCCTCTGCCAAGCTAGGAATGGGCCCCCAGCAAGGGAGACACCCGAACCTAGGCGCCCGCATCCCGTGCGCGGGCTCCACTTCCGCGGAGGCCCAGGCGTGCGACCCCAAGGGCACCCGGGAGAGGGTGGGGAGTCGAGCCAAAAGGCAGGAGCTGACTCACTTTTTAAAAACTCTCTTCCCAAACCTCCGCCCATCAGTCACCTCTCAGAGCACTAGCCCTGGGCGATGCAGGCGGGCCCCGGCACCCCGAACCCGTAGAGAGGGAGGCAGCTGCCTCCCCAGGAAGAGCGGGGAGAGGCGGGCGCACCAGGTGAGTGCCGGGTCAGGTAAAGGCGCGGCGGGCGGGCCCGCGGTGCTGTGTCTCTGCACTTGCGCCTAGCGTGGAGTGAGGGGGAATCTCCTAGCTCTGCTTAACTCATAAAGACCCCGACTCTTGGCCCAAGATTTCCCCCCAAAGCTTCCACATCCAAGTCCGCGGCCCCTGGGGGTGGACGAGGACTTGGGCCCAGCATCCCGGCGACCCCCGCATACCCCAGCC
>JAQQSQ010000634.1:0-14091 GCA_028627145.1 Eidolon dupreanum
ACTGGCCTGTGCAGGCACCTCTGTCAACGAGATGGTGATCTTCGTCAACATTGGGATAGTAGGCTCGGGCTGCTTTCTCCTGATAGTGCTGTCCTATGTGTCCATCGTCTGTTCCATCTTGAAGATCCGCACCTCAGAGGGGAGACATAGAGCCTTTCAGACCTGTGCCTCTCACTGCATTGTCGTCCTTTGTTTCTTTGGCCCTGTTATTTTCATTTACTTGAGGCCAGGTTCTAAGGATACTGTGGATGGGGTTGTGGCAGTTTTCTACACGATGCTGACCCCCCTTTTAAACCCTGTTGTGTATACCTTGAGGAACAAGGAAGTGAAGAAAGCTCTACTCAAGCTAAGAAGTAAGTCAGTACTGACTCTGAGTAAAAGTTCAAAAAAGGCCATTAATGGCTAGCTCATTATTTTATTTATAATTAAATTAAACCATCAGCATAAACATTATGCTTTTAAGGAATACTTTAATTATCCAATCTTAATTTTTTAATAAAAATCTAATAAATTTTAAATTTTTCCTATGCAGTCCTTGTCAGAATGTCTGATTAAGCAGTCATTTAATGGTGATAATCTAAGAGAAAGGATAATGGCCTAATCTTCTTTTTATGTTATATTAAGTATATCTTCAGAAAAGTAGATTACTTGTATTCTTTTTATAAATATTTTACAGAATTACTATCCACTATAATACTCTTATTTTTTATTTTATGCGGTTTAAATCAAGATTTTTGAAAAGCTTTCTTTCAATTTTTAAAACCTCTATATTGAAAAATCACTTATAATATTCACAATTCATTATATAATATAATATGATGAAAATTTTACATTAGAAGATGCTTAATTCTCAAAAAGAATGGCTTTATTCATATTCACAAGTTAATCTTTAATTGTTTTCACTTTGGTCTCTAAGATTTTTGAAAGCAAACATTTGTCTACTTATGCACTGTATGCAGTGTTTATATTGTATTGGTTGCTGGCATATCTATCTAGATCTTCCTTCTATATTTACAGAACTCCTGGTCTTTTACCCTAAATGCAAAGCTTCTATTTTTAGCAACTACAAATTTTTGTAAGTAAACAGGTAACAAATAACAAATATACAAATATGGGCAAATAACTTTAAAGACAAAAATATAACATCAAAAAGTATTGAGAGTATCTCCTAATTTTACAGCCAGGTCTTAGGCAGTATTCTTGTGTGATTATACTGTCTACAAGTAACATTTGTTTGGCTTAAACATATAAAATGAACTTTGGACACTATTGGGGAGTTAAGGCTTTGACCATGGACCTTATAAGCAGTTGTCCAAATACGGATGTGTAAATTAATTTTTCTAAAAACAAATGCTTAATTTAAATGTCACATGTATTCTGTTAGTGCAATAAGTGTCAACGCTGCTTAGCATACCAAGAAGAAGGAAAAGAAAACTAGTAGGCAGCCATTTCAACTGAGGGGCACATCTTAGACTACTCAGACTTGCAGCAGCTGCCTTCCAAAAGGGCATTAGCAGAACATCCCTTTCTTGGCATATCTTGCCCTAAGTAAGTTTTGAAACTATGCTGAGAGGAAAATAGTATTAATTGTCTAAGCATGACCTATATAAATTGTAGTAGTGATCCATGTAAGGAGGTTAATTATTAGTGTTCAGTCCAATAAAACAGAATGGTATGATCATATAACCCTACTTAGTTTGCAAAGAAGAAAACTGAGGACAAGACCAAAAATACTTAGCTCTTAGGTTTACTTAGATTCTTTCCAATCCCTTTTAGTATCACACTATTTTATTAAACCACAGTTACGTAAAATGTTATAAGACACTTAATGAACATTAAGGCACATGATATACTTCGATACATAAAAAAACTAACAAGGTCTCTGCATTCATAGAGGCCACTGGGTGGTGAGAGAAAAACAAGTGTAGCATCATCCAGGGTACACTGTGATAGTGTAATGGGCACCCAAGGAGAGATCCATGATTAGCTTCAACTTGGAAATACACTGAGAGATTTAAATTACTATAATAAGTATTTTAAAAAAAATGTTGAAAGTAATTTATTTTTTAAATGATGATATATAATATAAATATCAGTGTCTTTTTTCATGGAAATTCTTATTGAAATAATTGTAGAATCACATAAAATTGTAAGAAATAATACAGAGGATTCCTTGTATACCCCACCCAGTTTCCCCCAATGGTAACAATTTGCAAATTTACAGCATAATATTACAACCAGAATATTGACATGGATATAATCCACAGATTTTATTGAGGTTTCCTGTTTACTCTTACTCATTTGTGTGTGTTAAGTACTATACAATTTTAACACCTGTGTAGATTTGTGTATCCTACAATAGTCAAGATATCAAATAGTTCCAAGACTATA
Source organism: Eidolon dupreanum (assembly GCA_028627145.1). Classification (NCBI taxonomy): domain Eukaryota; kingdom Metazoa; phylum Chordata; class Mammalia; order Chiroptera; family Pteropodidae; genus Eidolon; species Eidolon dupreanum. Next base: position 2,392 of record JAQQSQ010000634.1, read on the forward strand.
AGGATGTTTCATGTGATGCTTTTTTAATTAGTATGAATATTGACCACTGAATAAAGCTTTTTAAATATTAGTATTTTATTTGTTAGAGGTTAGAGAAAATAACTTTGAGTTATATTTGTTTGACTTTTTATTTGCATTTTTATGTTCTCTTTTCTTCCTTCAGAAAGGGTAGGATTATCCTGCCTGAGTCCACCTATTTATCTATTCAATATGTATTGAGTGACTATTATATGCTACACACTATGAATACAAATATTAAACAGACTTAGGCCTCTTTTTCAAGGAGCTTGTAGTTCCAATATAAAAGAAGCATGGGTGCATATGAAAAGGAGCCATAAAAATTAGATTGAATCATAGAGGAACTTGTATACAACAGTAGGAAGAAGATTTTTGCTTTGCAAGTTTGAGAGAGTAATGAAATACAGCAGTGTAAGAATAATAGTGACAGCATTTGTAGAGATATAATTAGTAACAATATGGAAGATGGGAAGGTAAGCTTTAGGGCAGAAAGTTCAACTAAAGAACTTTTTCAACTGCATATCAAAAAAGGAAAAAAAAGAAATGTGAAAATCCACATTCAAGTAGTAGCAGTGGGACTTGAGAGTGGTGCAATGAATGGTGAATAGTAGCCAATTCAAGGTAAATTTGATGGAGAAGTTGATTATGCTTTGGTAGTTTGGTAGAGAAAGTAAGAAGAGTATGTTTTGGGGATAGAATAAGAAGTCTAACTTTAGGAATGTGTGGGTTAAGTACCTGGGAAAATTTCAAGTAAAATTACCTGGTTGACAGTGTATCTTAGGAGACAAGGTTGGTAAAATCTACTAAGTTAAGTTAGCAAAAGGACTGATCCCTGCATTATTTGGTTTGTGCTGGCTATTAAACACCATTTCCTAAAAATGGAGAAGGAAACTTCTCCTAATGAGTAGCATAAAGGAACCAGAATAGTAAAGGGGAACCACCACCCTTCCTATATCTATACAGTAAGCACAAAAATAGTAGTCTTCAGGTGATTTACACAAATCTATTATTGAGCATTATATAATTAATTCACAGTGACACCCAAAGACATTTATGGAGATTGTAAATTTAAAGAGGCCCAGAGAAAGTATTTATAAAAGCTGTTACTTCTTAATGGTATGGTCCTGGAAAATACCAAAAGAGGAAAGGACCAAAACTGTTGCTCTTTCAGTTACTTAATGTTATTGAACTACGAAGATTAAATATAAATAGCATCTAAGAGATATTTGAAGAAGATTAGAAGAAAATGAGATGTCAAAGCATTAACCTGAATAACAAAGGGGAAATTGGAGCATTTTGGGGATGAAGGTGTACAAGTAAGCATATAGAATACATAGAAGGCACAGCAACATACAACCTGTGTGTATAAAAATTGTGATAAGTATTGTAAATCATAGTAATCGAGAGCGTATTCATTGGCATAAGTATTGACATAGAGATTAATAAAGCAGAATATGGAGTCCAGACCCAAGCATATCAGTCAGTTGGTTTTTAATTGAAATGCCAAAGGGCATTCTACAAATGACGCTGAAAAAAAAAAAACTGGCTATCTGGCAGTAAAAACTGAACTTTGACTATTACCTCACTCTATATACAAAAAGTAACTTAAATTGGCCTATTGACTAAATGTAAAAGCTAAACTATTCAATCTCTAGAGAAAAAAGTAGGGAAAACTTTCACAAATAAGGTCTACATTTCTTACAAAAGAAAAAAGAGGCATGTTATTAAAATAAATTGAAAATTAAGTTTTACTAAAATTAAAAATTGTGTTCTTCAAATAATATTAAAGACATAAGAAAGCAAGGTATACTCAGGTTGCAAATATTTGTGATGCATAAATCCAATAAAAAACTTGAATCCACAATATGTAAAGGTATCCCACAAGTCAATAATCAAATAACCCAATGACAAATGGGCAAAAGATTTGGTCATATACTTTACAAAGGTAACATGTAAATGTCCAATAAAAAGGTGACACAGACAACAGTTTAGGGGTTGCCAGAGGGAGGAGAGAAGAAGGTAGAGGTAGTAGGAGAATAAATGAGAAGATACAGAGGGATTCTATGATGGTAATAGTGTTTTTTATTTCGTTTTTGTTTTTATCTTGAGTGCAGAGGTAGGTAACATTTGTCAAAACACACCACACTGAGCTTAAAATATATGCATTTTAGTGTATGTACATTATACCTCTATAATGTTGATTTTAAAAATGGTGAAGAGATAAGTCAAATTAGAAATCAAAAACAAAAAAGGGAAACTGTTATTTCTGCACAGCATGACCTAGTAGTTGGTATCAGACTTAATCTGGCACTGCAAACAAGTATAAACTGCATAAAATATAGTCTCACACTATAAAAATTATGAAAGGAAATTCCAAAATTGAATAAAATGATCTTATATGGAAGTGCAAAAAGGAATAAATAGCATTTTGAAGAGTAAATATATAGGTAAATATAAGAGACTGTTGCCTATTTAAAGCACCAATAACATCTTGTGAGGTTTATAACATATTTAGAAATAAAATATAGGACGACAATATCAAAATATATAGAAAGCCATTAAATAGAGTTAAATAATTAGAGGAATCTTGGATTATTTAGGATCTGATCAAAATACTAAGGTAAGTAAATTATAATATTAAAAACTATATTGAATGTCATAAAAAGATAATAGAATAATAAAAATAGGTAAAATAATGAAAAACATAAATAAAATAATTACAAAACTTGATCAATACTTCAAATACTTTTATTAATACAAAGGAAGATAGAAAAAAGCATAGAAATAAAGAAATAAGAATTTAAGGTATAAAAGGAATACAAATATCAAGTTGTTAGATTTGAACCCAGCTGCATCAGTAATTACAGATACAGTAAACACTACTAACAAAATAAAAATATTATCACACAGCCTAAAAAAAATTGCATCTAGTTTATAAGAAACTACATTAAATGCAAATATACACACAATGGACCATAAAAGTAAAAAAATTTTGACACAAAAACACTGGAGAAAGACTCACAAAAATTCTGATATGTCTATACTAGTATCAGATAAAGTACTCTTTAAAGTAGGAAGTAAGAGACATAAAGGCCATTTTATAAAGTAAAAAGGTCAATTTAACAGGAAGATATTAAAATTTTCAAATTTACATGAACGGAGCAAAATAGCTTCAAAATACAGGATTTGTGAAAATTACTATTAGTAAGTCATTCTTCAATGAAATAACATCTTAACAACATATTGATCCTCAGTAATAATGCAAATCAACAAATATGAAAATAAAGTGCAGAATGTGAGAAAATGACTGTCAATCAAGAATTGTATGCTAAGCAACTACCAAGAATGAGTGCAAAATAATGATATTTAGAGATTTAAAAAAAAACATCTTTATGACTAATACACATTTATCAAAAAACTTTTAAAAATAATAAAATTTATCCTGAAAGGAATACTTGAGGTACAAAAAAGAATAGAAAATTTAAAAAAAAAACATGTAAGTAAATTTAAGTATTGTGTCATTAAAAATAATGTTCAGTTATCGAGCTTAAAAAGTCATGATGTGTGACATGGTTTCGGCTCTAGCTCCAACATGTAAAGAGCTTAGAAGTTGACACTTGTATTCTTACAAGAAAGGAAAATCTGGACAAATTAAAAATCAAGGCTTTTTTTTTATTGACCCATCATAGAACTGAGGTCACAAGGTAAATGGCCACCCCAAAATGTGAAGAGAAAGGGTTAACTAGAGATACAGCTGAGACCTGCTTAGCCAAAGAAGTCACTGAAATAATAAACTAATAGGAACTCTTAAATTATAATTTTGATGAATTGTGGAGGCTAAGTGTAGACTAACATGACAGTGAGAAACTCCTCAGGACTGCAATCTTTGGGTTGCGGGGGCGGGAGCAGCAATACTTTCATGGGCTTTATCTCTAGGAACTCCACCAGTTTCTCATGGTAAAGAGCTAAGAAAATTCTCTTGGTTCTAGTAGGGTTAGGGGGAAAGTAACCATTGTGAAATATACCCAGTGCCTTGGTTATAAGAAAAGTCTGCTCTCTCTAGGAGAAAAGACTTTGTCAGCTGGGAGAGGGGTGTCTTCCACATTATAGTGTGACCTCTTTAGTCATCCTATCTTACCTAAAGTGGGAAAAACATAGTCAACAGAGGTTGAACCTACAAGGAATTATATTGGAAATGCTGTAGCAAGAGAAGGTAGTAAGGGGACTGGGGACAGGGGAAGGATGGAACCTGAGAGACAATTGTGAAGGTCACAGTCCCAAAGACCTAGGCTTACTAAAAAACACTGGCATTGAATCAGAATATTACAATCCCCCTCCCTCATACTGTAACACCACATCAGCAGGGCTCCACCACAGTCATAGTGCGTTATAGTTGAAAGAGTTGAAAGACACCGACTTTCTGAAGAAGAATACTTGAGGATGCCAAAAGTAAACAGGTGGGCAAAAGCAAGACACTAGAGGAATTTGGAGCTTCTGGCACCTACAGCTATTACTAGCAATAAACGCAATCTAATTACTAGCCAGATTACCATAAATCCTCACTCTAAAGGCCTAGTTATCTCAGTTCCTATTTTTTAAAATTGTATTTACTTAGAAGCATTCAGAATGTCAACAAACAGCTGCATTTTTTTTTCAGTTACAGATTGGTATTCAGTTAACAGAATAACAATTATTTCCTATAAGCTGCATCAGAGACAACTGAAGATGAAAAACTACCATCACCATATATAACTAATTTGTACTGTGCACCAACAAGAACTGCTTTAAGTTTCCATGCCAATTTACAACCCCCATATTGTACCAGGCATGGTCAGTGGCTACAAAATACCACCAGGACAGGGCTACTTAAAGATAGATTAGGTAATGTGTTAACTAAAAAAAGACAGTTTAAAAACACATCTTACACAGCCTTACATTTCAATTTGTTTTTCTTTAGAAGGTGTGAATTGTGTACAGCGGGGTTAAATGCTTTATAGTCAAGAAAACTGTGCTGGTGACTCATTTATTGTCCTCCTCTTTATCCTCATCCTCATTTTCCTCATCTTCATCGTCCTCCTCCTCCTGTTCATCCTCCTTCTCCTCTTCTACCTTCTTCTTCTTGTTCTTCTTGGCCTTGACGATGGCCTTTTTTTCTGTGTCAGGCTTTCCTTTAATTCAGTATGCAGCGATATCCTTTTCATGTTTTTCCTTCAGCTTAGCAGCCTTCTTTTCACAAGGCTGCTCATCATCTGCAGCTGTGTTATTCCAAATCTCTCCTAGCTTCTTTGCAACATTACCAATAGATAGGCCAGGATGCTGTCCTTTGATTTTGGGGCACTACTCAGAACAAAACAAGAAAAAGGCTGAAGAAGTTCTCGGGTGCATTGCAATTCTTGAACTTCTTCTTTGTTTCCCCTTTAGGAAGGGTATAAGTTTTCATTTGTCTTTCATAGCGGGCTTTGTCCACCTTTGCCATGTCTTCAAATTTTTTTTTTTCTTTAGTAGACATGGTCTTCCACCTCTCTGGGCACTTCTTAGAAAACTCTGAGAAGCTGACTGAAGCACCTGGGTGCTTCTTGTTGTGTTCCTCCCAGAAATTTTGCACAAAGAATAAATATGATGACATTTTGCCTCTGGGCATCTTAGGATCTCCTTTGCTCATGTTTAATTATTTTTTCCTCTAAGAGCACAGAGTCTCCCAGTGCCGGACTGGCTCGCACTTGCCCCTGATCTGTCTCTATGGAGCTCAATGTACTACAATGGCTGTCACCTCAGTTCCTATTAACATCCCAGTTTTGAGTATGACAGAACATACCCAGTTTTCAACAAAAAATTACAAGGCACACTAAAAGGCAAGAAAAAACAGTCTAAAGAGATAAAACAATCATCAGAACCATTCCCAGATATGATACAGATGTTGGAATTGTCAAAGAGAGATTTTAAAACAACTGTGATTAATATGTTATCATTAATGTATTGGTGAGGTGGAGAACCAGAGGAGAGAAGGAGCAATTAGGGGGATTGTTTTATAAACTATATAAATATCTAACCAATGAACTGTATACTTGAAGCTAATAAAATAAAATTTTTTTAAAAAAAGAGCTCTTAATGAAAGAAGGCAACATAAAAAAATAAATAATGTAAGCAGAGAGGTAGAAACTCTAATATAGAATCAAAAGGAAATACTAAAAATTTTAAAAGCTGTAATGGAAATGTAGAATGCCTTCATGGGCTCAAGATTAAGTCTCACTTGTCAACAAGTCTTGGGTAAGTTTAGTCATGCCAGCTGGGCAGAAGTAGAGTTGTAATGGCAAAGAATTCTTGTAGACTACCACCAACATCTTTGAACATAAGAGAAAGTATATCAATAATCCTTGTGTTGCACTCTGTGATCAACAGAACTTAATGTGGTCTCTGGCAGTGATGTTTAATTAATAGGCAGCAGGCTGTATATTATGGTATTGCTTTTCTGTGTTGATTTTTAGAGTTTAGCTTGGCACTATGAATGACTTGGCATACTTTATCAATGATTTCAAATATTCTAACACCACATTATCCAACATGTTAATATATAGCCAGTGTGCAGCCTTTAGAGGAGTAATAGAAAGTATCATGTGTCTTATCTATTAATATTTCACTCCAGGAGAGTGCCTGTCTTCTATTTATAGCTAATGATATTAAGTGTTTTCATTAGGGCATCTGATCCCTTCAGACTTGATGCTGCACTAATTTCAATCATATTTTCAATATTCTATTATGGCTTTCTCTGCTGTCTATGAAGGAATTAGATGGATAAAATAATTTTGAATCTTTAAGTTTCACAAATGTCCTTTTTGATCTAATTTGCACATCCCCGGTCACTTTTAATAGTATGCATATCCAGAATATGAGAAAAAAATCCTTAAAAATATTTTGCTGATGATAACTTTGAATAGGGTATAATACTCATTTTGAAAATGTCCCCCCATTCTACCAAGTTGAGATGGAGAGAGACATTTGTCTTACTTTTGCTCACAGTGAGAAAAATGAAGTCACACTGTAAACATTTTAGTTAAGATTTTAGCACAGTGCACCTAATTTTTCCTCATCTCCAGTACAGGGACAGGGTAGGATTGTACCATCTGGCCTTCTTGTGGTTGGGTAGGGGCAGGTCCTGGCCAAAATGTATGCATAGTATGACAATTGAGTTTATTAGTGAATTTTAAAAATATATAAAATGCTTTGGATTTAGTCTCATATTCAAAATTTTCTTCTTGTTAGAACTAAAAGATTCAAAATACACTATGATTTGGCCAGGAAACAGAAGCTGTGTGTATTGGGGGCAGACACCAAATACATGAACTGAAATTATTTTTGTATTATTCATACTATCCATGTTATGTATTATGAGTTATATGGTTGGCATAAGCCTCTGTTATTTGTATATGTAATTTTCTTTACTTTTAGATAGTAATTTACTCCACTACCTAATCTGTGTTAGATGCCATGTCATTTACCATGACATCTCTTATATACTGTATGACACTCTAAATTTGTTTATTTACTTATGTGTTTCTCACTGAACTCTGGAGTTCTGAAATGCAAATACTGTCTTGACATTCTGTATCTCCTGTGTCTTAAATATAGTAGTCGATTAAAATTATTGAAGGTATTATTGCATTAATTTATTAACCAAGAAAGCAGAACTAAATTGATGAACAAGTATTAGCATTAGGATCCTTATAAAAGTCATCTAATTTATTCTGGATTTGAGCCAGATTCTTTCTATGTTAGCTATTTACTTTTTATAATTTAGCTATTTTTCTCTATAATTTAAGATTTTTCAGCTACTAGTTAAGTCAGAAAATGTAGCTTTAGAGAATCAACCAGACATATCATGCCATCACCAAACAATATTTTAAAAATACCGATTAACAGGGAAATGATACAACTAATGATGAGCTTCAGTGGATAAGTTCAGTACTCCAGAGCGGCTATTTTGAGGAGAAACCCAAGATAATAGATCAAAATGTGGCACAATGTGATGAAAAATTTGTTCAGATTTAATCATTTCCTATGTGGAATACAAACGTCAATTCTAAATTATTTTATTCTTTTTTACTTTTCCCTTTTGAAAATAGTAAATAACTTGCAGAGCGTAATCATGACACAATGATGTGTTTACAAGATAAGGGTGTCCCAATTATTATTTGAAAATGTACAAGATTCATTACTGAAATATTAACATTATCCATCATTTTTCTTTTTTTTCCAGAGCTTTTGCTAATATTTCATGTCATCGTACCTCTCTCATCTTTCTCTATTTATCTCTTCTTTGACCCTTTTTCAATTGCATGAAGAAGAAATGTATAAGGGAAGATTATGGGCAGATTTCTGAGTTTCAGGGTACCTTTTATTAGGTCCATTATAGCATATAAGAGACAAATGTTGAAGAGGAAGAAAAGTTTTATTTTAGTTTTATCTCCAAGTGGAGGTGTCTAGAAAACTAAAATTATTAGAAACTTGAATAAAGAAAACAGGAACTATATAGATAAACAGAAAGGGAATTTGTCTAGGAATGACATGTAATATTACTTATAGATCAGAAGTTGTATTTCTCAAAAGGTAAGCATTTATGGAAATCAAAAGAGTCTGTAGAAGAAAGAACACTCTAAAAATATCAGGTCAAGATTTATGTAGGTTGATTAATACGGAGCTAAGACATGTTTTTCCTTGAAGAATCCACAGCTTAATGTGGAGCATATAAGCAAACAGATTGGATGATATAGGGTGATGAAGCATTTGAAATTTAAATCAGATGGAAGTAGAGTAAGAAAGGTGTTTTCATATTCTGTGAGGGGGAAAAATATAATTCAAAAAAATTCTACCTTTGATATATAAAATACATATAACTATACAAAACTCTGTGCTCTTTTATTTCAATGTTCATTGATGTTTATGGGTATTTACCTGCTCCCTTAAAATATGGAAAGTTCCCGAAATGAGTGATAGCAAGGTAGGATAGAGTTTAACACTATGGACTTTGGTGCCACATAGTCTGGGGTTTAACCCTGAACATATCCCTTACTAACTATGAATTTGAGTAACATTCCTTAGTTTTCCATATAATAATACGATCTATTACATAAGGCTCTTGTAATGATTAACTGAGATAAATTCTTATAGAGTGTCTAGTATTGCCCAAGCTCAATAATGTTTAATGTTTTGCCTGTGAACTATTCTAGAATAATTTATTCAGCATGATTATAATGTTTCATGTATTTTATTATAAGTTCCTTGAAAATGAGTAAACACAGGGATATCAAATTTATCAAAATAGTAAATTAATCAGAATGATTACATTGTCAATATGATGTTAATTACAACAGTAATTTATTATCAACAATCTAAAGAAAAATATGTTTATGTATCTTTAAAAGTACTATATCAATGGTTAGGAAATCATGAAATAATTTGTAAAGAGAATGATTCTGAGAATCAGCCTATCTGGCTAATGGCTGGCTCCAGGTTTGAATTTTAAACTTTTAATTAAGACTTTATTATGAATCAGTATCACTCAGAGAAATTTTACTTCTATTAACTCATTTAATCCTCATTACAGTATTTTGAGAGTCTTTTGCAGATGAGAAATTGAAGTATAGAGCACAAAATTATTTCTAAACATATTTGAGTCTGTGCTTTTATTTGTTTGTATCCAATTCCACCACATCATCCATTACATGTGGATGCCCACAAGTATGAGCTATGTAGCAAAGCATTAGGTTTATTCATTTGTTTTAGGGTATTTTGTCTTTACCAGGCCTTATTTTTCTAATTTGTAAAATAAACACATTGAAATCCTATGATAACAAGCTACTTAATTATATTTTAATTTTTTACTTTCTAAATAAGAAATGCAACTAGATCCAGCTTGCAATGTGGTGTGTTCCTATCCCAGAATGGGTTTTTGTTGGTGTATGTAGCTGAATTTCTAAGACTCTAAGATGTGAGAGAAGGAGCTAATCAGGGCAGCAGGACCAGTTACCACCATTCGTAATAAAAGAATCCAGAATAGCATGGTTCTGTATTATGTATGGGCATTTGGTCAGGTAGCACAGAAATTCAAGGTCAGAATATGAGATGGAGACTGGCAATATTGAAGGTTAATTTTGTTCTGATTTGACTCATAAAATCTGAGAAACTGCAGGACTCTCACAAGATGAAGATTGTTCTCAGTTTCTGAAAGAAGCATGTCAGTGCCATCACTTGTCCTGACAGATCTACCAAGAAAGATAACAAGCCAATATGGGAGGAATAAACAGAGTCAAGTTGTGTTAAGGAAAAGGAGTAGTCACCTTGAAACACACACTACACATAAACACACACACACACACACACACACACACACACAGCCACTAAAAGAATTGAGAAGGCAGTTGTACAGAAGCAAACATGAGTGACCATTGATATTTTTTGCTCTCCTTGAACAGTATCTCCATTTCTATAAATTTCTAAGTAAGTGCTTAAGATATTAACAACCAAACTAAAAGCATATTTTCAACCTAGCTATATGAATAAATCAACTCTCTTACCTGAGATTCAATCAGAATATTATTTTTTAAAAGGCAAAAACAATATTATATGTCAATTATAACTCAATAAAACAGGAAAAATAAAAAATAAGCCTATTACAGATGAACAAGTTATTAGATCAAAATTTAAGTATGTTCATCATAAATAAAAATTTGGGATGCTTTAGAGTCTTGAGAAAAATCTGTGAAATAAATACTCCTGAGTAGGTGGTTTTGTATAACATTTTATTATGAGAACTATAAATGTGATAAATTTTATGTTGATGACTATGTTAGCATTTTTTAAATACCAATTTTTATACTAGATTTTTCTATGTTAGATTTTTGTATAGTTACCTGTATTTTGTTTGTCAAAAGTAGTATTTTTTAATCTACCTTTTCCCCTCATGGAATATGAAAAGTACCTTAACTACTCTATGTCCACCTGACTAATATTTTAAATGCTTCATCACACTGTACCATCCCATTTGTTTTTTAAAGTGAGCAAATCTACATCACAGCATTTATTTGCTCTGAGAAAATGTTACTTTGTAGTTAAGCTTCAACAAAGCTTTTTTCACTTCCTTGTTTCTCAGGGTATACACTACAGGATTTAGAAGAGGGGTCAGATTTTTATTAAAAAATTAAGATTGGATAATTAAAGTATTCCTTAAAAGCATAATGTTTATGCTGATGGTTTAATTTAATTATAAATAAAATAATGAGCTAGCCATTAATGGCCTTTTTTGAACTTTTACTCAGAGTCAGTACTGACTTACTTCTTAGCTTGAGTAGAGCTTTCTTCACTTCCTTGTTCCTCAAGGTATACACAACAGGGTTTAAAAGGGGGGTCAGCATCGTGTAGAAAACTGCCACAACCCCATCCACAGCATCCTTGGAATCTGGCCTCAGGTAAATAAAAAAACAGGGAAGAAAGAAACAAAGGACGACAATGCAGTGAGAGGCACAGGTCTGAAAGGCTCTATGTCTCCCCTCTGAGGTGCGGATCTTCAAGATGGAACAGACGATGGACACATAGGACAGCACTATCAGGAGAAAGCAGCCCGAGCCTACTATCCCAATGTTGACGAAGATCACCATCTCGTTGACAGAGGTGCCTGCACAGGCCAGT
>JAQQSQ010000635.1:0-14090 GCA_028627145.1 Eidolon dupreanum
AGGGCATGGAGGTGCGAAAGCGTGTGGAAAATTCAGGTCAAACTGGCGAACTGGTTAGTTCTTTCCATGACAGACTCTAGGGATTCAAAAGGAGGAGGCAACACAGCTTTGAGAAGACCAGAAAAGGCTTCAGAGAAGCCTCTGAATGAGGGGCAGGATTTGTGAAGAAAAGGAAGCAATTAGTGACTTCAAAGTTTTCAAAGCATTTTCATGCATATTATGACGTCATTTGCCCTTCACCATAACCTTATCTGTAAGGTATACATTCTTGCATACTGCAGCAGAGAAACTCTGAGTCAGCAGGGTTAAGCGACTTGCCCAAGGTGATGTGGCTGCATGAGGTAGCTCCCAGGGCTGCCATGGCTTCACAATTCAGTGAATGGTGCCCAGGGGGATGGTTTTGTTGGGCGCATGTTGGTACTGGCAGCTGAGGCTGGCAGGTCTGACTTCCTTCTGACTTCTGGTGGCCTTTGTGCTATACTTAAAATGAAAATGGTTTAAAATGAAAACACAGTAATGGCCCTTATCTTTGCCTTTTAATATTTTACATACCATTGCTGTGATTAGACTATTTTGTAAAGATTTTATGTATATATATCATATATGAAGATAAGCATATGTAAGCATATATTTAGTTAAATATGGTACATATGTATATATAAAATGTAAGAAAATATTAGGTACCCTAATTTGCACCATCAAACATTTTCGTTATATTAGGAATTTTAAAATTTATCCGTATTTGACCATACTAAATCAAAGTAATATGGCACCGATTTTGACTCAACTTGTAAAACTTCAACGCGCTTGAGGAAATGACTAGTATTTCAACGCCAAGAACTTGATGAGAAGATCAAAGGACAATTCCATGTAGAGAAAAGTGGCTGGTATAAGAACCTTCAAGAGCAGGCTTCTGCCAACAAAAATACTACTATCTAAGATGAGAAAATTGTGTTTTTAGCGATTTAGAGTTTTTCAGCTTTTTCAGTGTAGAATTCCATCCAAGGAAACAGGGGCAACTTTATAAATAACATAAATACTAAAAGCTAACGGCATAAGGCATGTTAAAAATATCTTACCGACACTTGAAATGTCCTCAGGAGACAAAAAGATGGCTAGAATTACTTGCTATATTTGAGGCAGTGAAAAAGATTTATGAAAAGGTTAGTTATTTTCCTCAAGGTTACCAAGTTAGGCAGCATAAGGATCGTGGTCGAAATCCAAGGCTCCTGTTATCTTGGTCCTTGCAATAAATTACAAATGTCTTCTTGAGGTCTGACATGGGTACTGTCAGAAATTGGAAAATATACGCTCACACCTTAGAAAAACAGGACCCTGTCACATGTCAACATATGTCAGCACATACGAGTTTAACTCACACAGAAGATACCGGCTAGCATGTCTGAGACCTGACATACAGATGCCAGTCCACATGTCAAGAAGAGCATGTTCCAGAATTTCACAAGGGATATCCCACGCACATCCTTATTGACTGCATCAGTTGCACTCAGCCCACGGGGAATCTGTCCACTGATATTTTCTCCCCCTCGTTCTTCAGATCTAGACTACAGGAAACAGGTTAAGCTTCTGAAAAGACAGTAAGACCAAACGCTCAACTTTCAGTTTCTGATTCCCCGCAGTAAGAAAAGACACAAATGTGGCATTCATGACAGAAGTGTGCGGAAAGGGCCTTGTGGAAACCATATGGTTGTCAGGAACAGCAGCCCCATTCGAAGGTGCCAAGACCACTAACGAGAGCAGGATGTCAGGAAAGGCAGAAATCGATCAATAAATACTTCCTCCCCACCCAACGCAGTCGTCCCCACCATCAGTCACTGCACTCGCTCTATGTAAATGAAATCGGTCAGCGAGGATTTCTGTAAAATGCATGAAACAGTTGTCTTCTAGACTCTCCCAGAAGATAAATGATTCCAGACCTTGGACCGGGGCCATTTTCCCACACATGCTACAAAGTTCTGACATCCCCATTGGGCCACCACGCCGAGTGGTTTTAAATGCTTCTGCGAATTTACAGCCAGCGCTTCCACTTCTGGTTTGGATAGATAGCCTGCTAATGCCAGTGCAATATAAGACTCTTTTTGCCCTGTGTAAACTGTAAGAGAATTAATTGCCTTTTCCTAATAAAGGGGCCTCTGTGATCCCCCTCAAAGTTTTTTGCCATTGCTCATGCAAGCTTAGCTTTCCAAATCACTGCTTTTGATCTCTTTGGAATTAGACAAGTCTCAGCCTAAGAAACACGCAACATATGACATCAAATGCAAACCACTTAGAATGTAACATACAAGAACAAACAGCACTAGTCCAACTTTGTTGTAAAATTAATATGTTTGAAAATGTACTAAATATAAATAGCAGGATCGTTTTACATGGTAGCTGATGTTCTGGAAAAGGGTAAAAGGCTTTTTGAGAAAGATAAACTGCAAGAAGTTCCAGAAGCATCTTCCTAAAAACCATCTCAACACAACAACATTATTTGGAAGGCACACAGAAGTCTAGGTCATGGCTATTTACGTAACCGATCCCATGGAATTAAACATCCCATAGACAGCACTTACTACCAGCCTCTTAAATCTGAGAGTTGGGCACTTTCTCACTAAATTGCCTTTGAGGAAAGATACAAGTAATTTTCCCCATAGTTCCAAAAAAAGAGAAAGTTCTCTGTCAATATCTATAGTCTGGTTGAGATAAAGAAAAAAAAAATTCTGAAGTTAAATAAAAGGAAAATAAACCTCACTGTAACTGTCCAATGTTTTTAAAGTGAATAATCAAACCCATACATTGTTTTAAATTTTAAATTGAGTTCTCCTTAAAAGAATGTCCTTCTAAATAGCAAAGACACCACAAAGAAACTTTACGTATCAATAATAAAACTCACAATACAAATAGGAAGTAATTGTTGTCTTACCCACCACCAGGAACTCTTTTACTATGGAATAAAAACTTACTTTGTTGAAAAATGTCCTTAGGCTGTGCTGTACCTTTGAAACAAAAGGATTCTCTTTTTCATTTCGTTTTCTGCTTTCTTGAAAATTGCTCCTCTGAAACTGACAGATGGTACATCTGTCACTGAGTGCTTCCTCTTCATTATCTCTGCCAGCTAATATTTCCTCTGTGCTTAGCTGTCGTCTGTGAGACTGTGCCACTCATTCTAGCCTGATCAATGGTGTGCCTGGTTCGAGGCTGGTTTTGGCCCCGCCTCCAGCTCTAAGAGAGAAAATGAAAACTCACAGCTGGATTTGCTATAAATCCTCTCTTTTAAATCTGGCTCTGCAGCTATGGCACGTACTAGAGGGAAAAGCTGCTAGTCTGTCACAAACCAGGAGGGGCCATCCTCTCCTAGGGTCCCCCAACACCGGCACCAAGCATGTATGTTACATAATAGATCCCATTTTAAGTTAGTCCGAAACTTGACAGGATGGGAGGAAGTGTTTTAAACTAAGCTTGGGTTTTTCCATGCCTAATGAGACTCAAAAGAAGATGCCATGACTGAAACACACACACACACACACACACACACACACACACACGATTGAATAATTTTTAACATGTTAAAAATTGTGAAAACTGAATACAAGGAGAAAATGGAAAGGAGTAAATGTCAAAATTGTACACTGCAAACTGATGTGCTTGTAATTTCCTGTCGTAAAACACAAGTTGTCATTCATATTCAGATGACAGGATACCTCCTAAACAACAAGCCTTGCTGGTATTTAAACCATAGATGAATACACGGACACATTTCAGGTTCTAGAAGCGAGAAGCTCTACTAAGTAGAGAAGAACAGTTGAGCTGTGACCCCGGTCTGCTCCGTGAATCTGCAGGACAGAGGATGAGTTTTTCGACTCACATATTCTGCACAGTCAACAGTAATCAAATCTCATCAGGTAGAGGGACCACACATGTACAGCAAATAGCAGATCTGAGTGTGAATAAAATCAGGCTAAAGACCAAAGACTGAGCTAAGATCCAGAGCCAGAAGAGCTGGATTCGAGTCTCAATTTTGTTTTTTGGACAGTGTCCTTGAACATGAAGGCACAAAATGAGCTCTGGCGACGTCGCAGGTGATTGCAAGGTTAGATTAAGATTATAAAGTACTTTGTTATTATTAGTCAGCGTTTGTATTGTTCTTTTCAACAAGAGGGAGAATATTAAATAAGTATAAATATTTAATCTGGCAAAGGCTGGCACCAAACTAAAACCCACAGCCATGATAAGGGGAGCGGAAGATAAAAGGGTTCTGGGAATAATGTCTAGGGTATGAAGTGTGTGCTGCGGGCAACAGCAATTCAGAGTTTGAATATTCAAACTTTACATGAGAGAGACTATGCAGGTCAGCATAGGTCAGAGTCGGGTGGAGAAGGTTAACAGTTTGAAACTCTAGTCCTGGGGCTGTCATCTGCCATTGGTCTGTGAGCCACTTAAGGGCAGGGACAGACACAATTGGCCTTTGTTGAATAAGTGACGAAATGAGACATTGAATTAGGTGGGAGTTACTCACTCAAAGGAGGGAGTGTGAAGTACTGTGAGAAGCCCCAGCTTCAAAATGGAAAATCAGATACTTCAAGGTAGAGACTACCTTTGTCCTTACTGCCTCCTCAAAGGTGAGGTTGAGGTTAATAGGGAGAGAGGCTTTCGGGGTCACTGAGAAGAGAGTCACTTTGCTCAGGAACCGCTGATCTGATTCAGCTTTTGACACACACCCCCCCAGCTCCTCCTCCCCCACTTCCTCCCGTGAGAATGTCAGCCTGCTGACAAGGAGTGGGAGGCAGGGACCAGGATGTTTGTAAACATTCCTTTAATGAAGGTCCACGGGTTGTCAGGGTAAATTCTCCCTAGATGGGGATGCAAGCCCTTGCTTGCTGTGGCTGGCAAGAAGTAAGCTTCCCGGATCCAGAGGACTACTCCGCGTGGGCTGGGTCAAGGGTGGCTGTGGAACGCGGACTAAGGAAGGGCAGATGCCGTGGGCTCCTGCTCCCTCCCTGTGTCCCAGTCCATTTCTGTGTTCTGTGTAAACGCATGGCAGTCAATCTAGTCTCATAACGCCTTCAGGTGTATGATCTCTTCCCCTGAAGCTGAAGGATTATACCAATCGGTGGGTAAGAAGAATTTACCAACTGTGAAGATCTAATCTAAGAAATATCTTTCTACGCCTATAACTTGCAAGGCACTCTACTAGACACCTCGGAGGCTGCCCGCTTCTAGCTCTCCAGCGGCGGTTCTAAGTGGCACAAATGGTTACCATCTGACGCAGCAGATGAGGACAATGAGGGGCAGACGAGAGCGATGCTGGGGTTCAAGAGAGAAGGAGCGCTTCTCGCTTAGGGAGTGGGAGAATCCAGAAAACATGACTGGGGTGGGGGCATTTCAGTTTGGGGAGGATTCGCACAGGTGGGGCGGGACAAGAGGGAGGACACTTGGGGAGGACACTTCTGAAGTAAAGAATGAACTCGAAGGCGCGGAAAGAGACAGGAGCAATAAAGCCTGGGAAATAGTGAACCATCGCGTTCTGCTGAAGCATAGAGATGTGTTGGGGGGCCAAAGGGGATGAGACCCCCAAAGGCTGGGGGAGTGGGGAACATACTGTGACGTGGCCTTGAATGCTGGCAACGGGCGCGGGAGTTAAAACTAAATGCAGCCAGCAATCATTAACCCTTGGGGGTTTCTGAGTACAGGTGAGACATGATGTGAACAGTGAGATCTAGAAACCTCGTTTAGGATGGGTTATAAAATATTACAAAGGTGGACTGACCCACTTGGGAGGCTATTGCAGTAATTTAATCAAAAGGTCATGAAGGCTCCAACTTGGAGGAAGGTTAAAAAACAGGAAGGATGCTAGAGGCAGCTGCATAGGTATGAGAGTCGAGGGAGATGAGCTGAAGAAAGTCCGACCTTGAAGAATATTTTCCGGAGGTATATACTGATGAGTGTACAGACATGTACAAGTTTTTATTTCGGCATTATTTGTAATAACAGAAAGTTGCAAACTGCATAAATGCCCACCAACAGGAAACTTATAAATAAATCACAGAACAGTCATATAATGGAATACGGTGCAGCCATTTATAATATGTATATGTCGCAGCTTCTAGAAAGCTGTTGTAGAGTGTTGGGGATAGGCACCAGATTGCCACTGGTTAAGGAGCATGTGCAGAAGACAGGTTGTAGGCAGAGAGTAAATTCATGGCAAAGGGAAGAAAATCCTGGGGAGCGGAATGAGCACTCGGTGAGGACCCCAGGATTTGGAGTCTGCTCCCGGACTGGCACCCATCTCCCCCAGAGCCATGATGCCTACTTGTACAGTGTACAACCGACCCAAGTGTACCTGGCAGCGCTGCCCACAGTCGCCAGCTCTAAGGTACCAGACTCCTGCGTACCCCGGCCCTGCTCATTTTCGAGGTCAAAAACGCCTGTACACATGTGCCCGGGCAAATCGGTACTCGAAAAAGGATGCCATCCATCTTTGGAACAAAAATATTTTAAAGATGACACCAGGTGGCAAAGCAAGTGGCGAAGCACCGGAAGCTTCCCATGTCTACAGACTCTGGGTGTAGGGAGTCAGTTAAGCATCACGAGCAACATCCATGCTCGGGTGTCAGTACAGTGCAAGTTCATGCACCAAGTGCAGCAGTCCGCAAGCATGGTATTCCCATCGCCAGTCCCTTCCTTTTCAATCACAGAACATCTTTAGTACCACGCACAAGAATTAGACTCCAGGCTCATAGAACGGGTGTGAAACTCCGACAGCAAACCCCGGGGACTGACAGCAGCCCCAGAGGAAGGATCCTAGAGGCAACGGATATGGAACTTTGGAGATTTTGTCTTCCTGTTTGCAGAGAGCAAGGCCTGACTACTGAGAGGAAACACACGTCAAGGACACAGGGATTCCAGAGATCGCTGTGCATCAGTTGGGAAAAGCTGTCTAGATGTAACGACAGGCAGGTAAATCACCTTGAGCACAGATTCTGTGCAGGAGCAAATTAAGAGTGGTATTTCGCAGCTGGTGAGGACAGTATGGCTTCATGGATAAGACTGTGCCCTCTCTTGAATGCATTGAAAAAACTGTACTTCACATCCCACATGCCTGGGTTCTAATCCTGACTCTGTCCAGTACAGTCTGCATGAGTTCAGTCAAGTTACTTGAGATGTTAAATGGAAAACACCAGTACCCCTCTCGGGGTTGTGAAAATTAAGTGGGTTAATATATGTAAAATGCCAGGAACATTCAGTACATGTTATTTATCATTTAGAATTTTAAAACACAGGTGATTAGGACTACACTTAAAAAAAAAAAGCTGAATCTGATTAATTACAATTCAAGAAACAGAATTCTCTGCATACATAGCTAATTGCAATACTCATCTGTAATTTACTTTAAAGCGCTTGAGCGAAGTTATGTGCGTGCCACTCAGGTTAAGCTAGTACCAGGTGCTGCTAGCATCTGACCAAGCGTTCATCGTCTGAGACAGGTCCTAAAGAAGGAGGCTGGACTTTAGCATCTGCTGTACCGTCTCTCCCTCAACAATCTCCGCTTAGCGTTCTAAGTGTCAAAAATGGGTTGCAATCGGTGAAGACTGTTACCATTAACTAGTGTGTTCAGTGGAATTAAGGTATTTGAATGCAAAATTCCGGAAGGACCTTTACCTGTATTTCTGGTGATAATGCTCCTAAATGGTCCTAGATGTTTTACCGATATGACTTGCTCATAAGATTTTGGGGTGAGGACTTAACCTTCTTTCATTTCAACTTTTTCTTTGGCTACCATTACCTTCCAAAAGGAATCTAACAGTTGGGTGTAACTAATGTGATGATTTTTGATCACTTAGATGGCCATGATTTCTAGAGGGTTCTGCTTGTCTGATGCTGTCTATAAAAGTGATGAATCTGGTTTTGTGGAATCTGGGTGTTTACCTCAAGTCTCTCTCGAATCTTTTATGTAAGGCTGTGGTTGAAGCATCAAAAAAAGAAAGTGAAGAGCTGGGACTTCAAGTCTCACACAGATTACATGAATCCATTTATGTGTGTGTGTGGGGGGGGGGTGCTTGTTAATAAATGTCTATATATCTGATAGAATTTGGTCCTACGTTTGGTTATCCGTACGACTTGGTTGTGAGGTTTTGTGGAGAGTAGTTGACCCTCCTTTGCTTCCAAGTTTCTTCTCTGGTTACCATTATGTAGCAAAAAGAACCTAACAGTTATGTATCACTAGTTCGACCATGTCAACTCATTTATAAAGACAGCATGGGGCATGATGCCTATAGGATATTTCAGAAGGTCAAAGTTCCAAAACTTGTTTGGCCAAGAAGTCCAACAAGCTTTGGAGCAAAAAGATGTTTCTTTTGGTCGTATCTGGTTTAGGTATTAGATTCTAACACATTCACTGATTTCTTAGCAAAAAGAAATTTAAAACACACTAGAAATGTACTAGTATACATTATTTGCATTATGCTATGAATATAATTATAAATATGAAAATATAGTTTTCATCCTATAGGATGGGTTCATTCATTTTTAACAAGTTATTTTGCTATCTTCACAAAGTGAAATTAAAGAATATCTAATGCATTTTAATAATTAATAAAAATAACCTTCAAAATAGTTTTCTTTAAACTAGTTAAATTACACAAAATAAAGCTCATTGTAAACATTCAAACAAAAACTCATTTTTCTCCCCAACTCCTAATTCCACTTCCCTCTGTAGAGGCAATCACTATTAAAAGTTTAGCATCTATCTTCCAAATTATATATATATATATATATATATATATATATATATATATATATGTGTGTGTGTGTGTGTGTATATATATTTACATATAACTTTTTATATACATATAAATATACATATACATATTTTATATTTATAAAGTATACACATACATTTATACATTCATGTACATATATATGCCCATTAGGTAATTCTTTCTATATCAATAGAATGTAATGTGTATTATTCAAAGACTTATTTTGTTTACTTAACAATATATCCTGGAGATCTTTGAATGAACAAATGAGAAAGCTAGTAGCTTACCCCAGTGGAACTCAAGTGACTATTTAGTCAAAAGTCTGGTGCCAGAGAGGACAGACCAAGGAAGTAGCTCGGCTCCAGAAAGGAGTCACAAACATGCCTGTGCCTTTTGTTATAGGTGGGTCACTGGTCTCGCTGTGGCAGAAAGATCTGTTGTCCCTCCTGTTTCTCTCCAAAAGATTTATACCCTAAGCAGTACGGTAGAACAGAAGGATAAATGAGTGACTACCTGAGCTCACAAATGAAAAAATTAATCGAGTTGAATTCAATTCATTCACTTGCTGTAGGTGGCAGTCTGTCCCTCTAGCATGCACACATGTCTGGAGTATGCTTGCTGTTTGTCTACCCCACTGTAAGCAGAAAATAAATACATACCCCTTCCTACCATTGAGTTACTCTTTCTTATGCAATGAAAATGTCACACTTTCAGATTCGGATAATGAGTTGCTTGGGTGCACATGCACCCGGAGCATAAGCAAGCTGGTGACGTGTGCCAGTCTGCAGGGACCCCTCAGACAGGTACAGGCAGGTGCAGATGTGCACAATGAGGGCTTTGTGACTTCCCAGGCTCCAGTGTCACAGAACGCATTTCAAGTTGCAACTTGTGGTTTCCAGGTTTTCAGGATGCTATGTATGCCTCCAACACAATTTCAGCAGCGAACATTCTGGGTAATTTTGAAAACCAAACAAACCCACGTTTTAATTGTGCTTTAGAAACAAACTCTCCACAAATCCTTTTTCTAGCATTTAACATTCCTAAACAGGTATAACAATCTATTATATAATTTCTACTATAGTTAGCCCCCTTTCTTTTTAGCGGGGGGAATTGTTATCTTTCATTATAAAATTATACATTTTCACTTTGCTGCCAGTAAGTGTTGCTTAAAATGGAACATTTTGTGAAGCCATTATACTTTTAGATTGAGGCAACCTAGCCCCCATCTCTGATATGTTCTTATTATGAAGTAAATCCAGATAATTGGCCAGGCTACTCAGAAGATTGACCCTGATTTTCTTTTAAGTTTCTTTATCCATAAAAAAGAGTCTGATATAAGAAAAGTCTGACCACACATCTGCAGCATGAAGGAGTATAAACAACTCTATGTGGAACTGAGGTGAGAAGAATTTAATTGCACATCAGGTAGTTTTTAAATGTTAGCACCGCATTATCGATGCAGATGTTCTTTTCCACATTTAGGATTTCTATTTCATTATGTGTAAACTTCCAGAAGCAATAAACTTCTGGATTATATTACCTAAAAAAAGAGAGAGAGAGAGAAATGGGGGTTGGGGGTGGTGATCTTATCAGCCAAATGTCAACCGTGCATTGGGAAGTCACATGGAAGACGGAGAAAACAAAATCATCTGGTACAAGAATAACTCATGTCCACGGTGGGCTCAGGAGGATATAAGCGATGGAAAAAAAAAAGAATCTCCATTACATCCATCTCTTTCCTACAAATCTGATGCTCTGAGGGCCGGCTGTGGATTTGGTGGCTAAGATACGGAGTCCGCTCTGGCTCTCTCAGGGCAAGGGCATGATGCTCTGGCATTCGGTAGCCACAGACCAGAAAAGGTCAACGGCGAGGCAGAAGGTACAGACTACCTGCCGGGGAGATGCCGACTTCATGCATCATGCTTGTGACAATCCCACGAAGATGGATTTGCATCTTGGAAACCAGCACTACTAACCTTCAGGACTGCCTATCTCGATTCCATGCCTGTCTTTTCCTTTCATTCCTACTATCTACTAACCATAGACCTGTAAATATCAAATCTTATAACGCGTTAAATGTTCAAGGGTGTTATCTTTAATTCTGAGCAGAGAAGTGATTCTTTAATTACAATGCTCATGGACATCAACAACGAAGCTGCAGTTTGGGAGAACCCAGCTCCTGCCGTGAGGTGAGCCAGGCCACCACTTTCTAAAGTGGATTTCTTCCATTGTTTTGAAGATTATGCCACCTATGATTGCCTAACCCGATGTGTATATAGCCTGGAGTTTTCACTGTTATTCAGGGTTACCATCAAAAATTGGATTACGCAATGACATTTCTAAAACAAAACAAAACAAAACAAACAAACAAAAAACTAGCATCTCTTTCAAAGTTCACTTTGAATTATCAGGAAAAAAAAAACCAGACCCAAAATAGATTCTGAACTGCAGTGAACGTCACCTATTTACAACCTCACAAACCGAAAGCACATCCCTCAGTTTTTTGGTTCATATCTGACTACTTTCTAACAAGAGCTCTACATGATTTGATTGAAGCCAACTTTCACACCAAATTTAGAGGCATACTTATCTAAAAGATTCAGGAATTCAAGCTCCTAAACTTGTTTCTCATTTTGCTGTAAAACGTGGGTGGCCATGGGCTTCACCGGCAGCTATAAGGCATTTGCTAATGTATTCGACTTTTAAATTGTTAATCACACTTATCAACACAGGCAAACAGCCCTGGCCAGATTAGCTCCTCTGCTATAATGCTCCCCGCCTTCCCGACATGCGACCTTGGCTCAGGGGTGTAACTGCTTCAGCCGTCTCCAGCCTTCAGTGACTTCGGAACTTATTAAAAACCTTAGCTTTCATAAATCCCAGACTTTCTTTTCCACCACCTTATACATAGATGCACACACACACACACACACACACACACACCCTTCCCTCTCTTACATTTGCAGGGATATAAACTGTACTTTTTTTTTTTTTTTAAGCAAGTTGGATGTGCATTAAAACACCACTCATATTTTGAGTTTCAAGGTGGCCTTTACTGTCAGGAGATTCAGGAGCTACTGATCTCACAGGAATAAATGTGCACAATAATCAGGAAAGAGGCTGGTTTCCACGGAAACTAAACCTTGTTCGAATCCTTTGGAAACATTTGATTCTAACTGTAAGTTTTCCCCCAAGACACAGACACCATTGCTCCCTGGGAAAGAATACATTTAGAGAACAAGAAAATGCTTCACCCGGTTCAGAAGTGAGTGCATCAGAGAATTCAGGAATCAAATGAGTATTTGGGGGGTGGGGGAAGGGCACCTAGAGCTGAGCTTGCTAGTCTCTGATTGGTGGGATCTTACTCTTACTTAGGGACTCATTCTTCCTTAGAAAGACCATGGCCTTCACCAGCAGAAGTAGCTCTGCTTCGTCGGTATCAGGCAGAAGCGCCCATTCTTGAAGCATGGCCTTTGGTCGTAGCCCATCTTAACCCCACAAGGTTAATACTACCTTTACTTCTACAAAACAAAACAAAATCAGGAAAGGTTCGTCTTCTATTTTGAGCTTCAGCCAACTGTCCACACAGTGTCCTCTGGGTAACCTCTAAGCACTCACTTTACAATGTGTCATGATTTTTCTTTCAGACCCAACCCGATGACAGTCTGTTCTATTGACCACAGTCAGTCTGGAGCTGTGATGCTGGCCCATAACAATGCTCATCGGATTGGAGGTCAGTTTCATCACTTGGAGACTGGCTGCTTCACGGGTTAGATAGGATTGAAGGACTACGAGAATGAAAGACCACAAGAAATAGAGAAATGTCGCTTTTTAAAAGAGTCTTTAGAGAAAGATATGGTATCATTTCCCTAAAGGATCTAAATGCAAGCCATTCCAAAATCACAGATAGACCAGGCAGCTTCTTGGCATGAAGAATATGGTGGGTGATCTTTGACCATATGCCATCCATCATAGACCACAGGACATGTGATTAAAAAGACACCTCCCATCTCTCCAGCTCATGGTTTTGGTGACATTCACAAATTGAATAGTAATGACATGCCACCTGGGGACGGGAGGGCAAACTGGAGACCTCCCCACCCACCCTTATGCCTTCAGAGCCTCCCGCCTCCATTGCTTGGCCTCTTCAAAACTGTCCAGCTTGCCCCAGCCAAATGTGCCACTTGTCAGGCTGAGCAATGGACAGAGCAAAGGTCATTTATTTTCCAGACGAGAAGCCAATATGGCTGCTGAGAGGTCACAATGACGTTCGTGAGGGGCTATAGGCCAGAGAGCCATCCAGGTTAAAGAGGAACCTGTCCCTCAGGACTTCTCCATGCACTGCTGTGCCGGGTAACAGATGGCTCTTCCAACACAGCAAGGTTCCAGGGGAAACCTTCCAGAGAGGAGAGAGGGCGGTGTGGTGCCTGCTGAGTTGACACTAGAGAGCCAGAAATAAGAAACACCTTCATTAAAATGATTTTCAAAATTAAACTTAACATTGATTTTTTTAAAACTGCAGCTTTACTGGAAAATTACCACCCTAGGAACTATGCTGAGGCCAAAGATAAATAAGGCATGATTCTTTCTATGAGGTTCTAGGAAGTTCTCAGCCCAGCAAAGCAGGTAAATCAAGGAAGTGATCTTTTCTAGAGAGAAAGAGAAAGGATATGAACATTTACTGAGTGTCTACTTGATGGCAAAGCTTGGAGCAGACTACATTATACACACGCGCGCGCACACACACACACACACACACACACACACAATCTCATTTTATTTCCATTTTACAGATGAGGAATCTGAAGCTCAGATTTTTGTGGTGCTGAAGGCCACAAGGAAATTACCATCTCCATATTCAAATCTAGGTCTTGCTCCAACGCCTGTAATTCCAAAGCCTATTTTATTCTTGCAAGGCCTGTTTCCTTTTACTTGTCTGACTCCTCTCTGCTAAGTAAAATATTGTATTGTAAGAAATACTGCAAATACCTTAACACAGCAGGGGCGCTATATAAATTCAAGATGGCATTATTACAACCTATCTCCTCATCATTCATTTAGTTGTCTGTGAAGAGCAGACAGTGATTGATGTATACTCAAAACTCGGCATTGAGATTTTGATATTAAAAAGACAGAGAGGACACTCTGTGATGAATGTGAATTGGTTCACATCATTCTATGTTTGTTTGTGCTAAACGACGTGGCAGTGGAAAACTCAGAATCCCTGTACGATGATTTCTTTCACCAGAAAACCTAAAGGTAAACCTGGAATTTAGATGACTCTGAAAACAAGGGCACTGGAAATCTACAGAGCATGTCCCTTCTCTA
>JAQQSQ010000636.1:0-14088 GCA_028627145.1 Eidolon dupreanum
CCCCTCCTAGGGGAGATGCTGCTGCTTTGGGGCAGGCTCACGTGGAGGAGGACGTGCAGGAAGCTGTCCGGCACAACCTTCCGCTCCAAGGCCAACACGCTGGTGGTCAGGCAGCGCCGTGCGGGGTCGGGAGGCGGAGTTTTGCTGCAGTACTCCAGCCGGCCGGCCCCCGGAGCCTTCCACAGAGGTATGGCAGGCCCCGTGCCTCCCCTGGCTCCCCAGAGGCTGGCTAGGTGGGCGCTGCTGCAGACAGGGCCCGTCCTGATGGGGCAGTGGGCAAGGCAGACAGGGAGCCGGACCAACTGACCAGAAGAGGCGGCGCCTCCCTGGAGACCCCAGCACCCCACCCCGCAGTGCAGGGGCAGCCAACGTGAGGTCCCGGGATGTGCACTGTGCCCCTTTTTCTCTGGGGAGACGGGGACTCCGGCCACATCTGTATCCCGTCCCTCAGGCGACCACAGCCCTACACCCTGGGCCGGGCACTCAGGTCCTTCAAAATCCTTTATGGTCCTTCTGGGAGCCGCTGTCTCCCAGCCCTGGTCCCGTGCACTGTCCTCTTGGCTCATCCCCTGCAGAGTAGGTGTATGTGTGCACACTTGCACATGTGTGCACAGTCAGGAACGCCTCGTGCAGAGCGTGGCATCCCAGGGTCCCCTGCTTTGACCATGGCCCCACTGGGAGCCCTCGAGTTTGCTTCGGGGGGCTCGCGCTCTCCCAACAGCCCTGACTGAAGATGGCCTCCCTAGCTGGTTCCAGAGGCCTCAGCTGAGGAGCGGGACACTAAGGGACTTCCTCCTCCGCAGAGGTTTGGGACCACGTCCCCTGTCCCTCAGCGTAGAGGCGCTGGTGCCTCATTATTATTTTTTTAAAATTAATTAATTATTTCTTTTTAGGTGAGGCAACCCTTGGTTGACCTCACAGATTGCAAGGAACTCGTCAGCTTACAATTCCTTATTTTTTATTATTTATGCCTACAGCACCTGGTCTTCCTAGGCGGTCTCCCATGCAAGTACTAACCAGACCTGACCCTACCTAGCTTCCGAGGTCAGATGGGATTGGGCTTGTTCAGGGTGGCGTGGCTGTAGACATGCTGCTGCCTTAGATCACAGGCGCCGAGTGGCGTAGGAGCTGCCAGCCGCCCCCTCCCAACACACGCAGGTGCAGGATCGGGGAAGCCCAGGTGGGAGGGGCCCCAGTGGCCTCCTAAGAATCATGGCTGCTATCGTGGGAACCTGTCCTGCGTCAGATTCAGTGTCAAGCACTTTTGCATGTGGCTTGGTTGAGTCCTCCTAAAAGTCGCTCTACTCACTGTGTGCCACGGTCACCTCCACTTTACAGAGGAGGGAACCGAAACTCGGAGCACTTAAAGCTTTCACCTAGGGTCACACAGCCAGGAGGTGGTAGAGGTGCAGTTCAGTGGGGGTTTCTGCCTGGGAGCCCCGATCTCGACCACAGTGCCATACTGCCCCCCTCACTGCTTCCTGGCTGTGAGCTGCCCTGGCCTCTGGCAATAGTGGTCTTTCGAGGACTCCTGTGTCCCTTAGGTGGTCCACACCCAGTCCATCCACATACTCTCCCTTGCAGAATGTGACGTGCAGCTCTTCGGACCCCGGGGTAAAATCGAAAGCCCCTCCATGAGTGCAGGCGGGAGGAACGTGGTGGGCTGCCGCATCTTCATTGACGTGGCTCCGCGGGCCCGCATCGCCATCCACGCCCTGGCCACTCACACGGACACCGGCCCTGAGGGGACCGAAGCCAGCTACGTCCTGGTGAGGCTGCCATGGTGGTGACGGGAACGGGCTGATTTTTGCTGTGATTCTGGACAGCTGTCCCTAGGGACAGGGACCGGGGGTGCTGGGCTAGAGAACCCCGAGTTTGCTTCAGACTGAAAACCTCAAAATTATTAGTGAAAGAAGGGGAAAAAAGAGCTTCCCCTACATAGTCACCAACCAATGTTTATTGAGCTCCTTGTAAGAGTGAAAAAGAAAAGACCTCAGATGTAGAAAGCCAGTTAATCCGGGACCGAAGCATAACTTTAGAGCCTAACGTGACTTCGCCAGAAGAGGGGCCAATCCCTTCCCCGTGAGGTTTCTTATTTTCTGGAACTGTCCTCTGCAAGGTATCAGCTCCTCCAGAGGAGGCAGCCTGGCTTCTGGAACCGGACAGCCCAGAGCTGAAACCCCAGCTCTGGCACCCTGGCCGTGTGTCCCTGGGCAAGGTTCCCGGGCAGGATAATGGTGCCTTGCTGATAGGGCTATTGTGTGAGGACTGAGCTCGACCCTGAGTGTAAGATGCCTTGCATTTAAGGGCCACATGAATGCCAGCGAATTATCATTTGTGACCGGTCCTTCGGGCTGCCCCTTTCTTCCCAGATCCGAGACATCCACAGCCTGAGGACGACGACATTCCGAAGGCAGCAGGCGCTCTACTGGGAGTCAGAGGGCAGCCAGGCTGAGATGGAGTTTAGCCAGGGTTTCCTGGAAACACACAGCCTGCGTGGCCAGTACTGGACACTGGGGTCTAGAGCGCAGGAGCCCGGCAGGGCCCTGCCCTAGCTTCCTCTCCAGGCACATCCCTCAGTTGACCCGTGGGTGCAATAGGTGCCTGCCCCCAGTCCTGGAAGGGAAAGGAACCCGACATTCATAAGCACTTATTAAATACCTGGCCAGCCCTGGAGTGCTTCCAATTTGAATTCCCTCCGTTCTTAAGCATCACTTTTAGCGCCTCTTCCAACGTGCAAAACGCAAGCGGGAGGAGGCGCTCTCTGGAAGGACAGCCCCCAGCCCCTCGGGTACCCATACACGGAACGCGCGGTCCGACTAGAGTTTTCTTCGCGAAACCCCTCCGAACCCGGCTTGAACCCACCCCACCCCTCCCCCCAGGGCACGGCGGGGATTTCCTGGGCGTGGTCAAGCTCTAGACTCGCTCCTGACCTGATCAAACCTCTGTCCACGCCCAGCGGTGTTCTTCCCAGGAGAGGCAACTTCCCAGGAGGAGTCGCGGCTGGGCGCGGATGCTGGACTCCCTGTTCATGCTCTGAGAAGTCTCGCACCTGTGCTAGTCCCATTGGAAGGATTTCTCCACCGGGGAGCCTTGCGCCGCCAGAACCCGTCCCCTGTGCTAAAAAGCACGAGACCCTCGAGCGCGGGGCTGCGATCTTTGCTTCTGCGACAATGACCGCAGGCGGGTCCAGCGTACCACTCCGTGGCCCGGAGGGCCCCGCCCCCTATGCTAATGAGCGCGAGCCCCTCCGGCGTACCTCGCCGGCCCGGAGAGCCCCGCCCCCTATGCTAATGAGCGCGAGCCCCTCCGGCGTACCTCGCCGACCCGGAGAGCCCCGCCCCCTATGCTAATGAGCGCGAGCCTCTCCGGCGTACCTCGCCGACCCGAAGAGCCCCGCCCCCTATGCTAATACGTGACCGCCTCTCCCACAAGGCAGTGCGCCGGCCGACGCGGCCGGCTCGGGAGCCCTTTGTGAGGGCGGTGGGCTGCGCCAGATAGCGGCACCATGAGCGGCGCGGGCGGGGCGGCGGTGTCCGTCAGCTCCGCGCTGCCCGCACAGGAGGAGGGCATGACGTGGTGGTACCGCTGGCTGTGTCGCCTGTCGGGGGTGCTGGGGGCCTTCTGTGAGTACCGGTCCGGGCGAGGGGGCCCGTCCTGCCGCCCGCCGCGCATGCGCGCCCGACGCCGCCCCGCCCCTCCCGCGCGACCCCGCAGAAAGGGTTCCGAGTCGGGCCGGGGTCAGCGGGGCACGCGCGGGGTGCAGCAATGGCAGGAGCAGCCGGAGCGAGGGCCCTGGCGGTTGCCATGGTTACCGGCCGGCGCCGGGGGCTCCTGGACCTCGGCGCTGGGCCCGCGGGGAGCGCCGAGCTCGTCTCGGCCCGGGCACTGCCCCTCCGCGCCTCGGAGCGTAAGGACAGCGCGGTGCCCGCTCCGGGACCTTCCGAGTTTGCCCGCGGGCCGTTTGCCAAGGTCCGGGAGGCAGCCTCGCCTGTGCACGGGCGCGGGTGGGGCTGCTACCTTTGGGCGAGCGTTGTTTGTAAGTGGGCGGGCGCAGGTCTGGCCAGATTTCCTGAGGGTCAGGTGCTGGCCGGGGGCCAGACAGGTGGTTCCCAAGAGAAGGCCGGGTGGTGAGCTGAGGGAGGTGGCAGCTCCTCGGGGTCCTCACTGTGCACTTGGAGGCCGGTGCGTTCCCTGTGGCCTCAATTCAGCCTCAGCCAGCTTTCATTTCCCCTCCTCCCCCAACCCATTCCGGGACCACGCCCCACCTCCGGGTTCCAGGGGAGTCGGGCTGTTTTAGCACAGACCCTCCCAACAGAACGGAAACAGGGAGGCAGATCTACAGAAGTAAAAGATGGCATGGCAAGTCTGCCGAACGCAAACCTGACTTGACTTGAATGGTCCGCTCTCTTTTTTCCTCCGCCCTCAACGTCGTGGACTACAGGAGTGGGAGAGGGCCTGGCCGAGGTCTTGGGGAGCGGCCGGGAGGTCCTGCAGGATTTAAACAGTGCCTGCCTGGCACAGAGGGCTGAGCCACGCAGGGCACCCTGGTCAGATCTGCCAGGAGGAACGTGTTTTTAGGGTCCCCTTCCAGCCCCACTGTCCTCCCAGGTGGGAGGGGGTAGGAAGTTCAGGAGTGCAGGGTTGGGATGGTGCCGCTCCGTCAGGGCATGCCCTTACCCAGAGGTGACAGTGGGACAGGCCCTCCCCCAGATCACAGAAGGCCCCGACCCTGTCACGGCCTTCAGAGCAAGCATGTTTTTGACTTGGTGGGAGAGATGGGTGGGCTTGGGGGCGGGCTTTAGATACGATCCTCTCAAGGTGGGTTACTGTTTCCTGGCAGATCCGAGTGGGGGTGCTGTGGGGAGTGACAGCGGTCAGTGGGGACAGTGGGGAGGCCCTGACTGTGGCCTTTGAGCCCTCGCCCTCCCTCCACCTGGGAGTCAGCCGCCCTGCCGACTCCCCAGGTAACCCTGTCATACCGCCCAGTTCTGTGCTGCTCGGAAGTGGGGTGCCTGGACCACCTCAGGAGCTCATGTTCTTGGGCTACAGTGAAGCTCGGGAGAAACCCCTGGCGTCTCCCCGAGGTGCTGGTCAGTCTCCCCTGCAGGCTTGGTGGGCGGAGGTGGTGGTTATGTGAACACCAAATACAGTTGACTCTTGAACAACACAGGTTTGAACTGTGCTCATTTATGGACATTTTTCAAAAAACAGACAGCCCTTCATGTCCCTGAGTTCTGCATCTGCGGATTCAGCCAACCGTGACTGAAAACAGTTTTTTTCTGATGCACGGTGGAGAATCCGCGGACGCAGAGGGCTGACTGCGCGGCTCCATGCTCTTTGTCGAAGGGACTCGAGCATCGCAGATTTCAGTCCCCACAGGGGTCCTGGACCAGTCCCAGGTGGATGCCGAGGGACCGCCGCAAAGTTCTTGGGGAGTCCAAAGTTATCCTCAGATTGTCGGTCGCCTGGGGGTCAGCTTGCCTAAGCCCTGCGTTGTGTAGCTCTGACCAGTACGCTCCAGGGTAGAGCGCAGAGCACACAGGGGTTTTAGGGGTGACGCCGGAGTTCAAATGAGGGCCGTGCTTCTGGCTGGGCCCTCAGAGGGAGGCGGTCACTCTGGGTCCTGACGAAAGTTGGAGACAGCTCGGGAAGAGAGGGGACCGCTCAGGACACCTCCCTCCCTCAGCTGCAGTATCAGAGACTCTGAGGGGACGTCTCCAGCCCTTGAGTGATAAGGGACTCCTGGCTGGGTTGAAACCTGGTCCTCCCACAAGGTTGGCCGTGGGTAACACAGTGGGGGTGGGGTCGGAGCTGACCGCAGCGGGAAGCGTCGGCCGCTGCCAGGTGAGGCTGGCATAGCTAGCCGGCAGGCAGAAGCAGCGTTGTCTCATGGGCAGTGAACCTGCATGCGAACGTGACATGCCCAGGACACGTGCTGCCCCCTCAGCGGCAGAAGGACACCTGTCGTTGGGCGAGACCTGGGGGGCTCGCCAGGGCAGTCCCATTGCGGTTCCCACTCACTTGACCTGGCCCCGCCCCCGCCGTGGCCTGCTGTCTGCCTAGGGTTACATGGGAAAGCAGGAAAGTTCCAGGCTGGGCCGGGGATCAGATGCACGGCAGCTGCTGCAAGTTTCATGAGCTGGTGGCCAGTCGCTGCCTCGGCGGGATGCTTCCTGCTGGCCCCGCTGTGGCTGGGCCCGGTCCTGGTCCTGCTGGGCAGGCTCCCGGCGTCCTTGGTGAGCCTGGGCTGGAGGCGAGTGTCGCAGACCTTGCCCATGGGGTGCAGTTGTCAGGGGCAGGAGAAGAAGTCTCCACATTTGGGGCATTGGAGAAGCCACTTTCAGGGGCAGCAGAGGATGTACCCCTCCCCCACCACGGCCCCTTGGTATTTCAGGGGTGGGGGACTGAGCTGTGGGACTTGTCATGCTGCATGCAGTAGAGAAAACAGGCTTGAAAGGTGCAGAGAACATGCCCACCCAAAGCCACTCGGCTAGTGCCTGAGTCACAGCTGGACTGTGACCCGGGTCTGCCTGGTCCTGATACCTGGACGAGAGGCGGAGCCCTCGTCCCAGGCAAATCCAGCCCGCATTTTCCAAGCCAGAGGCCCGCATCGGTGGCCAGCCCTGTGGATGGGGCGCCTGCCCTGGCTTGAGGCCTCGAGAGACATTCTCTCTCATCAGAACCACCTTGTCAGGTGGGTCCTGGTGCAGCTGGGGTTCAGAGGGCGGGCTACCCTAAGACCCAGAAGGGGGGGATGAGTTCCCCTCGCAGCCTCCCTGAGCCCCGGGAGCCCACCGTACCCGCGCCGTGGGGCTTGGGGCGAGCTCCTGCATCCTCACCTGTGACGTGGAGTGGCTGCCTTGGCCTCACTCGTCTTGGATGGCAGAGGGGAGGTTTCTAGGTGCTGTGAGGAAGGACTCTCGTGATTTCACACACCGTTTCCCCAGGTGACCCTCCCAGCAGGCTCTGTCCCTTCCTCCCTGCTAATTCCTGCCCTTGTCTCTTGCTTTCAAGCCTGCGCCATCTCCGGCCTCTTCAGCTGCATCACCATCCACCCTCTGAACATCGCGGCTGGCGTGTGGATGATGTGAGTGGCCGTGCGCCCGTCCCGCCTGCTGGGGTGTGGGGCGTGTGGGTTTCCGGCCACTGTGCCGTTCTTCACCTCCTTTAGGCCGACCCTGTTCACTTTCCCTGATTCTCGGTGAGGCCGAGGCCGGGGGACACCCACCCAGGCCTTTATGGGGCACAGGGCCGAGGCCACAAATGTTTTCTGAGTGTCCACTGAGTCAAGCTCTGCAGGCACCAAGCCCGCCGCCCTGGGCCTCGCCCTCTGGGAGCCCCCGAGGCCATCAGGGCCAGCCGAGGACTGAGTCGGAAGGCTGGTTTCCGACGGGGTCGGAGTCAGGTGCTGGGGTCAGGAGATCCCGCCCGGAGGTGGGCAGTGCCGGCCACAGGGCAGATCAGAGTTGGCGCACGATGGGGCAGTTAGGACACCCTCGATGAGTCCCTTGCCCATCTCCTGCCAGGGTAGGTCGATCCCATTGCAGGGGAAGGGTGGGCTGAGAAATGGCCGGTGCGGCTGTGGCTGCGTCTGACCCCCACCCACACGGGGGAGGGGGGCTGTGGTCTGGGAGGAGCACAGAGATGGGCAAGATGTGGTCCTCCCCTTAGAGAACCCGGGCCAGCGGTGAGGCCCAGGGGCTGGCCGCAGTGGGGACACAGACCTGTGCTGGCCAGAGGCAGTGGAGACTGGGCCCTTGGATGAGAGGTGTTGGCCAAGCACGGGGCAGGGTCAAGGTGGGGGCCCGGCGTGGGAGAGGCTCGGGGGTGGGGTGGTGTTAGTTGTGCAGAGTTCCTGCAGTCCTGGGGGGCACGGTGGGCTATCGGGGTGCCCTGAGCCTCCGTTTCTGTCAGATGAGGGTAATGAGGGCGCTTTCCCCAGGCCTGGGGACGGATGGACGGGCCCCGTGTCTGACTGTGACCCAGCCACAGAGGACACACGCTGGAGCAGACACCCTCAGTCTTCCGTGGCTCAGCTGTCCCCAGGCTGGACACGGGGCTGCACAAAGGGCTTGGGCTTCCCGGGATGGGGGGGGCGGCGGTGGCTGTGTCCTCGGCCGCGCTCTGCGGACAGACTGGCCTGCTTTCGGCTCTCGAGACAGATGTGCCCCGGCCAGGGACAGTGCGCTAGTGATGACGCTGCCGTCGCGTGGAGGGACTTGCCACGCACCGGCAGCAGCGCTTGACATGGGCCTCCTCCGTCAGAGGCCCGGGTCCTTCCCTCCGGGACGGTGGGCTCAGTTAGGGAGACGTGGTCCGGGGTGGGGGGCGGCCGGCGGCGAGATCGGCAGCGGGGACTCTGGGGCGGGGGACGGGCGCCCCCGGCTCGTCAGCCCTGCTGTCTCCCCCTTGCCCTGCAGCACGAACGCCTTCGTCCTGCTGCTCTGCGAGGCGCCCTTCTGCTGCCCGTTCATCGAGTTTGCCAACACGGTGGCGGCGAAGGTGGACCGGCTGCGCTCCTGGCAGAAGGCCGTCTTCTACTGCGGGTGAGGGCCGCGGGCCGGGCCGCGGGGAGGTGTGGCCGCCAGGGCCCGACTCGGTGACCCCAGGGGCGGTGGTGGCGCTGGCCCGGGCCACGGGCCAGATGCGCTGTTCACTGTCGGTGGAGGCCTCGCCGGGGTTCTCGTGTGCCGTGTCGCTGGACGGCGGCCGCTACGAGCTGGGCCCCACGCTCGGCCGTCCACGCGAGGGGCACGCGCCTTGTGGCGTCGCGTGTAGCGCAGAGACGCGGAGCGCCTGGGTCGCGGCCTGGCAGCGGGAGCTTCAGGCGCATCCGGTGTGTGCGGGCGAGGGGTGTGGCCAGCACGCCGCGGGGCACGAAGCACCTCCTTCCAAGCACGCCCCCCACGTTCCCGTTCCTAACCGCGAATCCAGTCTGTGCTCCTTCACGTCGGAGTCAGGAGACTGAGCTCGTTTCAGGATGTGTTAATGCGCAGAAGCTTCTAGAATAGTGCCTGGCGCCCAGGAGGCCCTCGGCAGCCGCAGTGACAGTTGCCGTTACCCTGATGTCATTAGAGGTGATTGTGCGGGTGCTGTTGCAGACGTCCCTCCCCGCCTGGAGGCCCGGCGCGGACAGCACGCAACGCCAGGGTCGCAGGGCGCTGCGCCACGTCGCGTCCTTCGGTGCTTGTTTTCCTAACGTATTTTTAAAATGCTGACAGCAATTTATATTCATTAGAAATAATTTGGAAAATAGAAAGAAAACGGTCACCCGGAGCCCCAGCCCGTTAACAGTTCGACGTGTGTTCTTTCACTGTGTCTTCAGGAGTCTTTTTAAAACCTGTTTCTTGCACAGTTATAACCGTCATAAATAAATTTGTGTTCTGCTTTTTTTCCTATTTACTATCATGATAAAAACGTTTTCGCTATTACCGCAAAGGCTTCATGAGAGTGTTCTTGCTGATAGGAGGATTCATGTAACTGGCTACGTCCCGCTCTTCTGAGTGTGTAAACTGGTCTGAGTCAAGCTGTGACAGACGTGTGTGAACGGAGGCCTTCTGTGTCGGGGACGGCTTCCTTAGTGTTTCCAGCTGTTTCCAGGTGTGGAATGATTAGGTCAAAGCTTCCGATCACTGAAAAGGGGCCAGCGTGTGACTAAATTGCTTTCCAGAGGTGATCTGCTCGCCACCCCGCCCACCCAGCGGTGCCGTGTGCCTGGTCAAGGGCTGAAATGCGTCTGTGTTTTTCACGGACGACGTTTTCTTTCTGAACATGGTCTGGTTTACTTTTATCTGTTGGCGTCTTAGTGTTTCAATTAGTAAGGTCTGTGTGTTTCTATATTAAAGATTTCTCAATCCTTTGTTATATTTTCTGCAAATGTTTTTCCAGCCTGTTGTTTGCCTTTAATTTGTCTTGACAGATTTTTTCCCCCGTGGCCTTTCTTTCCTTTTGTGGTTTCTATTCTTTTATCACTTAGAAATTTTATAACTACAGTTGACTCTTGAGCAACGTGGGGGTTAGGGGTGCCGACCCGCACGTGCAGGCAGAAATCCACACATAACTTTTCACTCCCTGAAAACTTAGCTGCTAATGGCCTCCTGTTGACCAGAAGGAAGCCTGGCTAATAACATCAACAATACGTGTTTTGTACGTCATATGTATTATGTACTGTATTCTTACAAGAAAGCTGGAGAAAAGAAAGTGTTAAGAAAATCACAAGGAAGAAAATAAAACGTGAATACATTTGTAGTGTTGTATGTATTCGTTGAAAAATCTGCATTAAGTGGACCTGCACGGTTCCAACCTGTGTTGCTCTAGGGTCACTTGTTAGTGAAACCTCCGGTCACGCGTCCAGCCACAGGGCGGGTCCCACTGCCCTCCCCCTCCAGTGGCCGCTGGCCACAGGCTTGTCTTGTCTTCTCTCTACAGGGTGTGAGGGTGTGTGTGGGCAGGGGGAGGCCCTTGGGGGGGGTGCATGTGGCGGAGCGTGGGCAGCCTTGTCCAGGAAGTGGCAGGACAGGGTGCTGGTCCTCAAGTCGCCAGTGTTTCCCAAGCCCAGTTAAGCCCAGTCCCTGCCACTGGTCTGGAAATCCAAGGATCAGGGGTCAGCCCGAGGATACTTCAGCCAGAGTGGACACGTGCCGCTAGGTGGCGCCAAGCCGATTGGGACCAGACAGCCAGAGAGCTAGCTGCCCATGCCGTGAACCTTGCCAGGGCACCCGTGTCTTGAGCAGTTTAATCTTCGGGATCTGCCCTGCTGAGGTGTGGCTGGTGTCACTGGGCTAAGAGCCAGCATTTTTTAGTGCTGCTGCTGTTGCAGGCAGCGTGTTAAGCAGTTACCGTTCCTTGCCTCTTAATCTCAAACTCTGAGGTTCCATCTGCACCCCACAGCACAGAGCGAGCCTCAGCGAAGTTGAGGGACTTGCCCACAGTCACAGAGCTCGTAGGGGACTGAAGGGACACTGGGTTTTCTGGTCCGCTTGCTTTTACAGACAGCAGGGAGGTCAGGCTGTCTTGGTGCTGTTCAACCCTCTTTTAGATCACAGACCTTTTCAAAAGTCTGATGAAAGCTTTGGGTCTTCCTCTCGGAATTTGGCAAACAAGTTTATGGGTGTTGGAGGACGTGGCAAAGCCCGGTCATGCATCTGTCCCAGCTGATCTCTGGGGATCCTGCCTGCACCTGGCTGTCTGGGCAGCCCGGAAGCGGCATGGCGGCCGCGGGGCGGGCATGCCCCCTTGACCTCTGCTTCTCCCCCAGGATGGCCGTCGTTCCCGTCGTCATCAGCCTGACCCTGACCACGCTGCTGGGCAACGCCATCGCCTTTGCCACCGGAGTGCTGTACGGACTCTCCGCGCTGGGCAAGAAGTGCGTCTGCCGGTCCCAGCCCCGGGGAGGGCTCTTTGCTTCCGCCTCCTGCACCTCAGAGCGGAGGGTCTGGGAGCGGCCCTGTCACTCAGCTGTGGAGGCTGAGGCGCAGAGGTCGACTGGTCACTGTCTGTCTTCAGGGCATTCGGCCCTAGGGAATGAGCAGGCACTCTCGAGCCTCCTGGCCCCGGCGTGCCGCGTGGCCACCTCTGGCGGGGACGCCAGACGCGGTTCGTGAGGCCTCCCCCCATCCAGGGCCGCACCTGGCACGGCGGCGCCCCTTTCTCTCAGAGCCCCCACGGAGCCTCTGACCCCTCAGCCTGGGACCCCAGGCAGCCCGCGCGGCCTCAGAGGTGACGAGACCCGTCTTTGCCACCGTAGTAGTAGGTCCCTGGGAACCAGGGGCGCAGCAGGCTCTGCCTGCAGGTCAGGCCTGGGTCGCTGGCCAGCAGTCAGGTGGTGGCTGGGAGGGCCGTCTGCCTGGGGACTGGACTGTCCCGGTGTGACGCCCACTCGCTCTCTCCGCAGGGGGGATGCGATCTCCTACGCCCGGATCCAGCAGCAGAAGCAGCAGGCGGATGAGGAGAGGCTCACGGGGACCCTGGAGGGGGAGCTGTGATGGGGCCTGGGGGCCCCGCCCTCGGCCCCGCCCTCCCCGCGCAGCGCGTCCAGGAGGGGCGGGGCCTGGCGGGGCGGCCTGGAGCCGACCGGTCTGGCTCCGCTCAGCTCCGGCACCGGCCCCGCACCCGGAGTCCTGTCTGCCCCGCTGCAGATCCGCGTTTCCTGGCGCCGAGCTGGTGCCGAGGTGCTGAGGGCCTTGACCGGCAGCAGGGAGATGGCAGCACGACCGCGATGGATTTCCCGGCCTCACGGCTGGCAGGAACGTGGGGACTCGCTCAGAGCCCGGGGGTGCCCCCGGAGATGGGGGTTCTGGCTCCAGGTGGGAGGCCTGGGCATCGGCCGGAGCCTCCTGTGGGCTGAGCCGCTGGGCCCACCCCACTCACCTGTCTCGTCAGGGCGCAGCAGTGTCCTGAGGGCTGGCTGCTGCCGCCCACGGGCCCCAGCCACTCCGTGCTCGCGCCTCCCGCGCTCCCAGGGTGCGCCTGGGGCACCCGGCGTGGAGCCGCCGCAGACAGCTGGCAGGGGGGTGCGCCCTCCCAGCGCCCTGGATTCTAGGGCAGACCATTTCAGGATCCCACAGCCTGGCAGGCCCCAGGCCCTTCCCGTTCCTCCCGGCAGGCCCCGGTGCTAAGGAAGTGGGGGCAGGTGCTCCTCGGCCAGCGGGGCCACCTCTATGGCGTGACCCCCCGCCTCCGCGTCCCTGCGGGCCTGCCCCTCTCCGTGCCCTCAGGGAGCCTCCTGCCTTTCCAGAGCGGGGCAGGGACTGCTGTCCCCACTGCCCCGGCTGCCAGGCCACCAGGAAACAGGGCCTGGGGCGAGGGGCAGGAGTGTGGAGAGCTGGTGACCTCATCTCCCCCAGGCTCGCTCCGTGCCCGTCCCGTCCCACTCGGCCTCCGCCCGCTGGCTTCCCTGCCTGCCTGGCTGGCCCTCGGCCGTCGGCGTGTCTGATAGGTCCCGGCTGGGCCCGGCAGCCCTGGGCAGAAGCGGGTCGCTGTGGGGAGCGCCCCGTCCGGGCCCAGCTCCTGCTCTTCCTCCTCCGCAGCCCCCAGAGCCCAGGGTCCTGCCTTGCTGTGTCGAACCCGGCCCCAGGGCAGTGCCTTGGCCTCGGCTGCCCACAGGGGCCTTTTATCCGCAGCTGTGGCTGGGAGCAGTAGGTGCCACCCGGGGACACTTCAGTGAGCTCTCGGTCAGCTGCATCCCACCTGGGACCCTGAACCCTGAATGGACTGAGGGCCAGGGTGGCAGGGCATGTCCGTGTGGCTGGTGTGGGACACGTGCCTTCAGGGGTCCTCAGGGGCCACCTTCTCAGGCCAGTGCTGGTTCGAAGGGCTGTGGGCTCAGGCCAGGGGGGGCCGATTGCGTGTGTGCGTGCGTGTGTGCATGTGTGTGTGCGTGCTCCTGTGTGTGCTGTGAATAAAGACCTGCCTACCTCCTGGGAGGCGCAAAGGCCCGGTCACCCCTCTCAGCTCATTCTTACCCAGGAAGGGGGACCGGTCGCTGGGGCGCAGCCCTTCCGCGCCTGCACAGGGCCTCACCCACAGAGATTTCCTGGCTGCGTGTGTTGGGGACAGTGGGGTGCTGGGGGGCCAGAGGCAGCAGCGGAAGGCCCCCCAGCCCATCCGTCACAGGCCAGAGTGGGCAGGTTGCTTGCCCGGGTTCCCAGTGAGTGGCAGGAACGGTCCTGGGGCCGTGACCCCATTTCCCGTGGGAGGCCCGCCTTGCACGGAGCGTCTCTCCGGGTGGCTCGGGGTGCTGGGCCACCAGGGCCCACTCCCGCCTCGGTGCATCTGGACTCTGGTCGTGGTCCTCATTTACTCCCAGTGTCTAGCTTGAACGTGGAGCAATAAAATCTGGCGGTGGTCTGCTCGTTGCTGTGCTCTTGGTGTGACCTGCCTGTCGGTGCCGTAGGCGAGTGGGAGGGACGCCGCCCCCACCCCGGCCGAGTGCGGGCCGAGCGCCCAGGACCGGCGCGCTGCTCGCTCTGCCCGGCATTCTGGGCTGGCCGGGCCCCCAGCGGGCAGGGCCGGTTCCGCAGCTGGCCTCCCCATAGGCTGTGTGCGCTGTCCCCACTGGATGGTCGGGGTGGCAATAAAGGGGTG
>JAQQSQ010000637.1:0-14087 GCA_028627145.1 Eidolon dupreanum
AGGCCCTTATTCCTGGAGCAGGACTCCAGGTAAACGACAGCGGCTGGTGTGGCCTTTGACCCTCTCTCCCACTATTCACCTACCTTGGCCAATCACTGGTGATACAGGGATTTGTGGATACAATAACAAAGACACACTTAACAAGGACAGAACTGGCCTACCCAATTATGACCGTTTTAAAACAGAAACACTTGACCCTGGTCATTAAATATATAGTGATGATTTTTCTTTGTCTTTCAAATCAACAACAGTATTCCATGTCACATATACACATTACAAGTGTTAGCATCATGCTAAACAATTCCCATATTTTACTTCATTTAGTTCTCACACTATTTCTTCCTAGTTAATGTACCCATCCTTACGAGGAAATAAAGGGTCAGGGATGCTGAGCAACCTGTCTAATGTCAATGACCAGTGAGCAGCAAAGTCGGGCTTCAAAACCCAAAGTTCGGCACTCTGCAGCCTCTCAGTAAGGGAGAGGATGTGCACATACTTTGAGCCCAGCTGATCTCTGAAAATAATTTCTGCAATGGCCATCCTACTATTTATCTTCATTTTTTCCGGGTGTTCTACAGTGTCACCGCCTATTTATCCCATCATTTTGGAATTACTGGCTAATAGCATGGCCCAACTCACTGTTCTGGCTGCTGTTTTTATTCTTTATGAGAAGCGAGCCATTGATAGCAATAGGGATGTGTCTCAACGATTTAATTACATCATGACTCTTCTCTCTTCCCCTGTCCCTGGTTGGTGTGGAGGCTAATTCCTATGTCACTTGGTCTTGAAAACATGATTGGTTTTGGCAGAGGGGGAAGACTTACCTGTGTTAGAAGTTCTGAGGCATAAAAGGAACAGAGGGCCCTCGAGTTGGGGGAACTCTGCATCTTCTTGGCAGCTGGTACCTTGGTCATCTTAGAAATCCTTCAGGTTAGACTTTGCCCCCAAAGGGAGGGTTTTTCCAGCCACTGGGGTACAGAGTTTCAGCAGTTTCACCCTGACTCCCAAGTGCTAATTACACAGGCAAGTCATCTGAGTTCCCACCAACAGGATAAAGAAGTCCAGACAGGGTGGATAAAGAAAGCCTGGAATTATTCACATTTTAGAAAGTTACAAACTTTTATGAGCCCTCCCTCTCTTTAAAACGGGATATCTTTCTCTACCATAAAAAAAAAAAAACCAAAATAAAATATGAATTAAAAAAATAAAACTCCACTGATAAAGTCTGAGGGAGGCCCATGGAGGGGGCTCCAGGTCCCCATTTTAAGGCAGACCCAACTAACGGCTCAGATTCCCACTGCAAGGGAGAGAAAGGCAGCAAACTGCCAGGCCAGGCTAACTAGGTTGCCTGGCAACGAGACGCCGTAGCGGGCTTCCTCATTGGCTGGGATTATAGGGGCGGGGTTGCAAACTCTCACAGGCTCCTGGGATGATGGCGGTAGCAGGCAGCTGGCCAAGGGGCCACATTTTCCAAACTGTTTTCTCTTCTGAGGCCTGAGGACTTTGACCCTTTCTCTCTGTGTAACTATAACAGACTGTGCTCTGTTTTAAACTCTGCTCTGTCCTGCCACTAACCCACTAGGGATTTCTTGTGTCGGGGGTTGGGTAGCTCAGTGTGTGCCTTCAGCCCCGCAGTTACCTTAACCTGAGATGCCTATTTTTTGTCTTTTTCCACCTGACAAACTCCTATTCATCTTTCAAAGCCTACAACACACACACACACACACACACACACACGTATGTGTGAATATGTGTATGACATTCACCGACTGCTTAGAATGTGCTAGGCATTGCTGTTTTACTTATATTAACTCAATCCTCACAAAATGTCTTTAAAAGGAAGGCATTTTATAACTCCTTTTACAGATTAGGAAACTGAGGCACAGAGAGTTGAATGACATGCTTAAGGTCACACAGAAAGTGCCTGAGCTGGGATTCAAAGCCAGACCTGTTTGATTTCTAAAACCCGAGCCCCTAACCACTTAGCTGCACAACCCAGGAAAAGATGCGAAACTTTGCCGAGTCTTGGTTTCCGTATCTTTAAAATGGGGAAAACAACCTTACTGCAGGTTGTGGAGAATTAAAACAGATAATGTATGTAAAAGCTGAGCACATGAGGGGTCCTAGTTAAGCAGCAACTATCATTACTTCCTGACACCCCATCTCCAGGAAGAATTACTCATCTTTACAGTGCAGTATTCATTCCACAGTGGATATTAATACTAATATTTATTGATCACTTGCTCTATGCAAGGTGCTCTACTAAGCAATTTACATATATTAATTTATTTAATCCTTCCAATAACCCTGTGGGGTAGGTTGCCAGCTTGCAGAAGATTTATTGCACATGCTCTGATTTGCATGCTTTATCCTTGGCATTCTTTCACCCTGGATCAATCTGACTCAGGTTTTATCTCTAACTACTGAGGATTATGAGGTCAGCATGGCCACACAATGACCTTACCTTCTCTTTAGAAGGTGTCTGCTGCAAGATGACCCTCCACAGAATACAAAATGCCTAGCCACACAGCTCCAGATGCTGATGCCTGAAAGTCATTGTCTTCTTGCCATCGTCTGAAGACTGAGTGTGACCTTCCCTTTCACAGAAGTTTTGGTCCTTCTGCTTCCTTTGTGGGCAGCATTAGCAACCAGCAAGC
This sequence comes from Eidolon dupreanum, assembly GCA_028627145.1. Lineage (NCBI taxonomy): Eukaryota > Metazoa > Chordata > Mammalia > Chiroptera > Pteropodidae > Eidolon > Eidolon dupreanum. The sequence goes on from JAQQSQ010000637.1 coordinate 2,658, forward strand.
GCTTTCAGAAGGATGCAGATAAACTGAATCATGTTGAGAAGATGGGGCTGGGGACAAGAGAGGATAAAAAAAAAAAAAAAGACAGAATGGGAAATGTTTAGCCCTGAGCAGAACAAAGGGCTGTTCTTCACATGGCTTTGAAGGACAGGCTGGGAGAAAAAGGACTCAACTAGTTCTGTATGAGCCCAAAGAATTGAAAGAGAGTTTTGGCTCAATATGAGGAGATCCACAGCAAAGCACTGTTTTAAAAGTCATGGGCTCTGGGGTCACACTGACTTGGCCACTGAGAAGCCTCAATGATAATCTCACAGGACTATCATGAAAACCAAATGGATAGTCCGTGTGAAGCACAATGCCTAGCAAAAAAGGAAGTGCTCAGTAAATGTTAATGCTTATTTCTTTTGTTATTAATACCCACCTGTCAGAGCCACGTGAGAATTGGAAGTAGAAAGAGCTCTGGAATCATAAAAAACCCGTGTTTACATCCTGACTCTGCCATTTACTATTTACTGGTAAACGAGGTCTTGGTGAAGTCACTTCACCTCTCCAAGCCTCAATTTCATCATGTATATAAATAGTTATGGTTATGCCCACCTCATGCAGTTGGGATGCCTAGATGAAATGATGAGTGAATAGAGCCCAGTACTCAGTAAGGGCTCAAGGCAGGCTATTTCTCTTTTCTGTTCAGGAATGGGAATGTTTCTTAGGGAGAGAATGAGTTGCCCAGCACTAGAGGTGTTCAATCAAATAAAATCACATTCTGAGGTACTGAGGGTTAAGACTTCAACAAGCTAATCGCACATACACAGTGTTGCATGGATGTTGCTGTGTTTCTCTAGAAATTTAAAAATATCCCTATCTTCCTCTGTGAATTTTCTGTGACGTCATGTGGTAGCTCGGTGCACACTTTGTGAACTACAAGGCTATAGGAATGTGTTCTGGCTTTGAGCTGATCAGCCTGGATGGGCAAGAAGTTAAAACTCACAAGAGTAGACGTGAAGTAATGACTAATAGGACTTTGTAGATAGATTTCTCACCTCTACACCTCTCAAGTAAGTCATATTTTATATTCCCCAGAGGTCCCCTTCAGACCGAGGTAGGGGCAGCCCTGTGTCCTGCTGACCAATGACCCAGCATTGGTTTCTTCCCTTTTCCTGTTTCACTTCCCCACTCCCCTTCCGGTTCTGCTTGGTTGGCCTCCCACATAAACAAACCACTTCTACCCAAACTCTTGTCCCTGGGTCTGCTTCTGGGGAACCCAACCTGGGTCATTGTTTACTGGGATAACCAGGGAGGTCAGACCTGGGTCGAGCCCTGAGGTTCCCCTTCCCTCATCTCGTCGCATGGATTTACTACCTTCTTTGATCACCTTGCCCCATAATTGTCATCTTACCATTGCTCCCACGAATATTTCAAAGAATTTCTTGATATTCTCCACATTTCTTAAACAGTGAAAGGCCAACATGTTTTTAGATAGGCAAACACATCCCCCAACAGCGAAATATTTGACAACTAAGATATGAAGTGATTGTTTAATTCTTAATTCCTGGTTGATTTATGCAAAATGTAAACTGAAAGACACGAAGTGACAGGCATTCTCTCCTCCCAATTTGCCAAAAAGAAAAGCATCCGAAGACATTAGAAATAGATATATCATGTAGAAGAAAAATTTTGGAATGTGTCGGACACCAGCTGGGGTAGCCAAAGTGAAATCTCAAAATCTGCTAAACATTCGAATTTCAGTCAGTAATACATATGTTTGGCATTAAAAACCTATTGGAAAAGTCATCATTTTTCGAATATCTTTAAAATATTCTTCTCTGTTGCATCTAGCACCCAGAGAACTCCTTCTGGGTATTTTTATTGAAATGTCAGCACTTGGCCCAGGCCAAGAGTAAAACTTGGGGCTCCCCTGACACTTGGTAGCTGGCAGTCTACTGATAAATTGCTGCTGGATGAAATAACATTGGATCATGTGTATTTGCACCATCTCCACGGATTCCTGTATCTTGTCGGATTAAAGAAGAATTACTGCTTGCTACTGTGCCTCTTGGGGGCGCTGTGGCCCCGTATCCCATTTCTACCCCATCCTCCAAACCACACCCCAAGAGTGGGGAGGTTCATTTGGATCTTTGTAAACAAAGAGAAGAAAATGTAATGTCGACCTCCTTCCCTTTCTCTCTTCATTTTGGTACACCAGGCCCTGTAGCAGAGAAAGGAGTGAGGCCTCCAGGAATATTCCTAGTGAATTTTCCCCACTGGAAGTCTAGGATGTGGCCCAAGCTATCTCCAGGGGCCATGCTCTCTGCTTTTATGTGCTTCATCTCACAGCATGCTGGGCTGCAGGACAGATGGGAATTACAGAATTATTAATCTCATTTACAAAGGTAGAAATTGAAGCTCTTGGGGTATGGTTCTGCGTTAGTGGTGGAGGTTGCCTGAGAACCCAGGTTTTATGACTCCAAATTCAGTGATTTATTTCAGCACTCTGTCAAACTGCCTCAGTGGTCTTTCACTTAAAGGTAGAGAGGGGTGTGTGTGTGCGTGTGTGTGTGTTTTAGTTCAGCGGCAAACCCTGCCAAGAGAATTGGGATTTTCAAGCCACTTGGGAGACTTTATCTTCTCTAGCCTTTGGGGGAGCCTTTACTGTAACATCCACATAAGACATCTCAAACCTCCATCCCAGGTAGGAAAGTACTTCCCTGCCAGGTATTCCTATGGATTTCCAAGTAGCTCACAATTTCTTGTTTAGTACACACTCTAGCCTGCTCCTTACCTGTGTGGGTAGAACTGTGACCACCCTCCCCACCCCCCAAAAAAAATAAATATATGTTCAAGTCCTCAATCCCTGTGCCTGTGAATGTGACCTTATTTGGGAGAAGAGTCTTTGCAGATATAATCAAGTTACAATGAAGTCATACCGGATTAGGATGGGTCCTCATCTCATGACCTCTGTCCCTACAAGAGTGAAATTTGGAAACAGAGACAGAAGACACCCAAGGGGAATGCCATGTGACAACAGAGGCAGGGATTGGGGTGATGCATCTACATGCCAAGGAACGCCATGGATTGCCAGCAATAGCCAGAAGCTGGGACGAGGCAAGGAAGGAGTCTCCCTTAGAGCCTTCAGAGAGAGTATGGCCTTGTCAATGCCGGGATTGTGGACTTCTGGCCCCAACTGTAAGGGAATAAATTTCAGTTGTCTTAATCCCCACAGTGGGTGGTAATTTGTTACAGCAGCTCCAGGAAACAAAGGTACCACCCATCATGCTCTGGCTTCATTTCCCTCTCCACCCCAGCTGGTATAATAGAAGAAGACGGTGGCACAGCTCTGTAGAGTCGGCGACTTAAAATTAAATATTATTAGGCACCAGTGAATTTTCAATTCAATCAAAATAAAGTTCCCAGGTGAATCTAACACACAGGTAGGGGTTGGAACCCCTGCCACACATCCTGTTTGTAAACTGCTTTTCCTACGTAAGATGTAAACATCTTCCCATTTCTAGAGATTTTGAAACATGATTTTTAAATGAGTGATTACTAAAATGGAATTTTAATTTCATGGCTGTCCGGCAGTTTGTTCAACCAATTCTTTAGTGCTGAACAGGAACCAGTCTGTTCTCATCTTGGATCTACAGTAGTAGTTTCATTTGGATAGGATGACGTTTTGTGGGTTGTAGAGACCTGAGATCAACTTTAGCTGATCATCTACCCCTCATTGCGGGACACAGAGCCAAAACCTCATCTAGTGGACATTTGTTGCTTTTTAAAATTCTGTTTAGAATCTGTACTTCCATTGGGGAATGAGTCCTACCCTATTTGGATTATGGGATTTTTGTGAAGGTCACAGGAATGGGCTTATCATCACACCTGGCCAACGGAGAACCCTGTTTCCCAGTGATTGGACCAGAGGTAAGGATGTCAACCAAATTGGGCCAGTCATAATTGTTTCAGGGAAAGGGGACTTCCTCTCAGGTCATGGAGCTAGGAGGGTGTGAATTGGACTCTGTCCGTGGGCATTCTTTGTGATACAAGGAAAGCCTTTCTATAAGAGAAGAAAATGAGGCTAACTCAGAGAGAAGTAGATTGAAGAGAAAGATTAAATTCTGATGAAATTTGTTTGTGTGCTTGGATCCAGGTGGGCTTGAGGCTAGCACCATCCAAAAAATTCCATTTATGTGAGTCCATGGATAATGTCTTGTTGTTGTGACTGTGGTTACAGTCTTTCTTAAATTGATTTGAGTTGAGATTTTTGTCACCTGAATTGGAGAGAGTTGACTAGTTTAACTCTTTTCTACCTGAAGCATTATTTCTTGTTCCAGTCTCCCAAAATTCTATCTAGGATTTAAAAATATCCTCCCACATAAGAGGCTGGCCATCTTGACTGCAGGGACATGAGAGCCGGACTTGGGAGTGAATTCAACTGAGAGGCAGTGTAGCGTGGGATGACGGGGAGCCTAGGATTTAAGCCAAACAGAACTGAGTTTAAACTCTGATTTTAATCTTGTATGTTAGCTGCATGACCTTGGGACAGTGTATTAACTTATATAAGTGTCAGCTTTCTCATGACAAAGAACGAAAATCAAAACTAAACAACAAAATAAACAAACCAACAGAACAGAAACAGACTCACAAATACAGAGAACAAAGTGATGGTTGCTGAATGGGAAGGGCTTGGGGGAATGAGTATAAAAGGTGAAGGGATTAAGAAGTACAAATTGGTAGTTATGAAGGGGGATGTAAAGTACAGCAAAGGAATATAGTCAATAATATTGCAATAACTATGTGGGTGTCAGGTGAGTACTAGACTAATGGGGGGATTATCTTCGTAAATTATGTAAATGTCTAACCATTATGCTATACACCTGAAACTAATATAGAATAATATTGAATGTCAACTATAATTGAAAATCAAAAAATCAACCAGTCGATCATCAAACTTATAGGGCCACTAGAGGGTTAAATGACATAATTATCTCTTTGTCTATATGTCTCTATCATCTATATAGGTTAGAAAAAAAAAACATGTTAACACATATGCTAGATGAGGAACATAACATATAATACATACAAAATGCATTTTAACTATCATTATTAACTAACTCCCAAGTTCTTTGTCCTCCTGGAAAGTCTTCCTCTCTCCCTCACCTACTCCCTCCCTTCCTCCCTCCCTCCCTTGCTCTTTCTTTGTAGTTGAAATCCACTGATGGACAATATGTGAAAAATGATGGTAAAGAGGAAATGGGCCAACCTTTGCAAAGGTTAAAATCCAGCTTTAAGTCAACTCAATCTCTGACTACCTTAAGATGATCTTCCCTCCTCTAACTGCCAGAAATCAAAAGTATTCCTCTCCGAAGAATGATAATATTATTCAGAGCCTCTAAATCTCTCTCTTTATTTTTTCATATACATTGTCTGGCAAGCAATAAAAAATTACCCATAGCTAGGAGACAGGCCAAGATAACAAAAAAGCAAGAGAAAGAAGAAACAATAAAAGCAAACTGAAAGGTTATCCAGGTATGAGTTATCAGACACTAACTTTAAAATAACTGGGACTAATATGTTCAAGACTATAGATATTGCTTTGTCATTAAGTTCACTAATCTTTCCCTCTTCAATGTTCATTAATCCCAACCAGTATATTTTTCATCTCAGATATTGTAGGTTTTATTTGTAGAAATTTAATTTATGTCTTTTTTTTTAATATTCCATGTCCCTACTTAACATGCTCAATCTTCTCCTTAGCTACTTAATATTGGTTTTGATGTCTTTGTCTATTAAAAACGGTCATATCTGAGTTAGTTTCAATTGATTGATTTTCATAAGATTATGGGTCATATTTTCCTAATTTTTTGTATGCCTGATGATTTTTGATTGGATGCTAGACATTATGGATTTTGCCTTGCTGGGTGCTGGATACTTTTGTATTCCTATAAATGTTCATGAACTTTGTTTTGGAACATAGTTGAGTTTGATCCTTTCAAGACTTGCTTAAGCCTTGTTGGATAGACGTAATCTAGGGCTAACCTTGCCCTTTTGCTGAGGAAAACTTTCCGAGTACTGAGTCGATGCCCCCATATACTGTGAGATTTTCCACTCTGGCTGGTGGGAACAAGCACTCTTCCTGGCTCTGTGTGAGTTTTGGATATTGCTCCTTTTGGTCCTTGTGGATGGCTCTTTCATAGCCTCAGTTAGTTTCCTCACATGCAGGTGCTGATCAGCACTCAGCTGGAGACTTAAGAGTCACCTTCTGCAAATCTCCCGAGTTCTTTTTCTGTGCAACTCTATCCTCTTCAGTACTCTTCTCTGTGAATTCTGGATGCCTTGGCCTCCCTGAACCCCAGCTCTATGTCCCCCACGCAGTGACTGCCATTCCCTTTCCCCGTGCTGCAGTCTGGAAACACTCTCCATCAGTAAACTGAGGCAATCACAGTCCTCCCCTAGATTGTTTGTTAACTGACTCTCAGAGATTACTGTCCTTCATTGCCAGATGTCTACTGTCTCAAAAACTCTTGTTTCATATACATTGTCTGATTTTGTGTGTGTGTGTATTTTCAAGCAGAAGAGTGCATTCAATTCTTGTGAATTGAATTTAATTCCTTGGCCAGAAAGTCTATGACTGTGTAGTGAAATAGCTGAAGTTAAGTACTCCATAGATAGATATAACATCATAATTGACTAATAAGGAAAAAAGAATAGAGATTATCTTTAGAGAACAGGTAGGAATGGTAACTGGGAGGTTCTATGCTGTTGATAATGTTCTCCCTCTTGATCAAGGTTGTGATTCTGTGAGCGTGTTCACTTTGTGAGCATTAAATGCTGTATGTTTACGATTTTTATATTTTTCTGTGTGTATGTTCTACATAATAAATATGTTTATTTAAAAATGCATCAAAGTTACAAAAATAAAACAGATTTTCATCATTTGTTATTGAGGGCAGATCTTAAGATTCACACCAGGATCTAGTGTGCTACAGGCTTTGGAGTCAGAGCTAGGTTCAAATCCTGTATCTATATTTACTACACATGTACCCTTGAGTCTTATCATCACCTCTATGAATCCCAGTTTCCTCTTCTCAAAAATGTATGTTATGTCAATACTTATCCCATAGAGTGGATGTGGGGATCAATTGAGGTATTTAATATAAAAAGAGACCAAGTGCACAGTAGGTTAAAAATAAGTCTGAGTTTCAACTCAACTATCAATTAATAGGGTCATGGACATGGACTATAGGCTAGTGGTTACCAGAGGACTATAGACTAGTAGTGACTAATGGAGTGGGGGATGGGGGGAGGTAGAAGGGGTAAAAGGGGTCAAATATAGGGCTTAGAGGGAGAGTGAAGTGGGTAAAGGGGATCAAATATATAGTAGCTGAAGGAAACTGGACTTTAGGTGTTAAACACACCATAGAATATGCAGATGTCAACTGGACTTTAGGTGTTAAACACACCATAGAATATGCAGATGTCAAATGATAATGTACACCTTAAAATTATATAATTGTATTAACCCATGTTACCCCAATAAACTTAATTTAAAAATTTTAAAAATATCAATTAATAGGGAATTGGTGAAATAAACTATGTTACATTCTCAGTTCTTGAAAAAAGAATGAGGTCATTCAAAAGCACTGCTGTGAGATGTCAATCAGGGTCCCAGGAAGAACAAAGTGACATAGTCAAAGGGGGATCATTGAGGAGAGTTTCCTTAAGGGGTTACTTACAAAGTTAGTGGGACTTAGCAGGAGATCGTGCAGTACCTCAAGGCTGGCAGCAGTGGGGAGGTGTTACCAACCCTCGATCTGGAGGGACAAAGGGAGGGAGCAGTTAGCAGAATGAGAAGAATCTGAGGAAGAGGGCTGTCCAACAACAGAGCTGTAGCCTTCTGAAGAAGGTAGCAACCAACCATGGCAGCCTGGCATAGAAGGAGCAGAAGGGCTAAATTCCCAAAGCCCACTTTCCTTCTGCCTTCTTTTCTATTGCCAGTGCCTCCAGTCTCCAACGGGCTTCCCACGGGGATGGGCCAGCTCCATGTCACAGGGCAAGGGAGCCCACTGACACAGTCCATACAGGTCAGCTTCCAGAAGCACACAGCATGGCAGAAACGAGTGGGGAATGAAATGGACAAAGGCTGTGCAAATGGAAGACATCCAGTACAATCTTCAAGATATATTAAGTTCAAAAAACAAAAGAGATGAAAGCTAAGTATATCATATGCCAATTTTTTATTAGAGAGGAAGAGAAAGTAGAGAGAGAGGGAGGGAGGGAGACTTTTGAAGGAAATTGTGCTCACGGTCACCTTGAAGTGGGGAACAGTAGTGGCACTGGGACGGGATTAAGTAGGGGTGGGTGTGTGAGTCAGGGCCCAGCAGGACACAGATGACCGATTACAATGAAGGCGATATGAGGAGGGTTTATTTACAAAGGGAACATTTACACAGGTGTGGGTGTAGTGGAACAGAGGAGAAGGTGCAGTAACTGAGGGCCAGAATCAGTGAAGCTGGGATCATTTCTATGGGAGGGGAGAAGAGAGGGGAGTGGTTACCAGCCCTTAAGGGACAGAGATCATGTCCTGAAGGCCTCCTTGAGAGGTGCTACGATTTGTAGTTGAGGGACATAGCCAGTCTGAGGCAACCTTGCAGGAAGGATGCCCTAAACACACCTTGCTCCTTTCCTCTGATCTGCCAGTGCCTCCCATTGGCTCAACTCACCTAGAGCCAGAGGGCATGGAGCCTGTTGGCACCACAGAGGCAGAAAGTGGATGGTGGGGGACGGGGAGAATGGACAAGCAGAACTATAACTTAAAGTATAAATATAAAGTATAACTTGCTTTATCCTGAATAGCCTTTTGTACTGTTTGAATTTTTTCCCTAACCTATACGTGTGCATTACTTTAAACTACACAAATAAAAGTAAATGCCATTTCCTTTCTCTGTTTTGCACACAGAAGCAAAGAGAAAAGTTTTCTCTTTTAAGGGAAGAACAAATGGCTTTCTATTCAGGGCACAAAGCTTGGACACAACAGTTTTTTTTCCCCAGAGAGCTGAGCATTCTAGATTGATCATTGCCAAGACAAGGTTGAAATGTCTATATATATGTGTGTTTATCTGACCCCAAATGCATTTCCCCCTCTTCTGAAAAGTGACACCTAAGAATTTAGTTTACCACTATTTTTCCTCTGCCTCTCCCTCCTTTCTATCCTACCCACTCCCAGCATTTCCCCCCTATAATTTCTTTATATAACTTACAATTTTGAACTCACAATTGAGCTAACCATTTGGGAGGCCCTTTTTCCACTCCTTGCCTTCTTTCCAGCATCATTGTGTAGACAGTCTAGATGAGGTGGCCCAGTTTTTCAATTTCCTGACAATATCTTCCTTGGCCTCCTTGCTGTGGTTTTTGTCCTCTGCTGCTGTCTGCATTCTGTTCAAGGACAGCTTCAGACATGCACAACCGTTTCTTGTCTAGTAGTCACCCGACTCCTGTCACTTTGGTAGAAAATGTCTTTCTTTCTCTTAGCTTCAGTGACACTTCTTTCTCAATAAAATATGCTCTTTCAAACAGGTGTTGAGGAATATGACATTCAGAATATATAATAGCTGCATTCTAACATACAGTAGCTAAAAGAAGAACCGGAACTCACTGATGTGGAAAATTCATTCAAAGGATTTGCATATCCATTCACCCCAAGTCCCCACCCCACCCCTACCCTCCTTAGTATGTTTTCTGATTTTTCTATGTTTTATTTGCAAACTTCATCCTCCCATTGAAGAATGATGAAATTGAAACAAGTCTTTTCACTTGTTCGTTTGGGGACGATTATAAATCACAAAGAGTTAACCAAAACAAAACAAAAAAAAGCACTGCTAATATTTGGGTATATTTCTTTCAGATATTTTTATAGGGTTTTTTTTAGAAGTATACTTACCTTTCAAAATAAAAATAAGCTTGAAGAAATTTTTCACTGTAGGAGTAACAAGTCCATTTATTTAAAAGTATAAATAACACAGAAAGTATACAGGTAAAAATGGAAAACATCATAATCTCTCCACCCAGGGATAATAATTTAGCCTTTTGGTATAGACAGTTTCATATTCTTTCCACATATATCTATATCTTATACCTTCTGTTATTTTCTTTGACAAAATTAGATCACATTAAATATACTAATTTTTAACTTACCGACATCTTTCCCTGAGTACTGATTTACACTGTCAGTTTTCACATTTTTGGTACCAAAGTGAGAAATACATTTGAAACTATGATCCAGTACAGTGTGTGTATAGTACCTCTATATTTATAATTGAAATAAAAGTTTCATGAACCACCACTCACCTCTATTATGTATTATGTACTCTGTTATTTTCTTTTTTATTCTCTTTCCTATTTTAAAAATGCTGGTTATGACTCCGTAAATTGATTTCTAGGACCACTAATGTGTTGCGACTTGCATTTTGAAAAACGTTCTCCTAGGCCACAATTTTAATGGCTTTTTTTTTTTTTGTATTTTGAACTCCAGAGTTTTAAAGTTATAAGAATCATAGAGGGTGTCTTGTTCAACTTCTTTATTTTATATGCAGAGGAATAAGAATTTTATTTCCTCAATTGTTGGTACAAGAATTCCCCCCAGGAAGGGAATTTTCTTGAAGGAAATATCTTTATAACTGCTTGGGCAGAGGTGGGGGTAGGGGTGGGGGTGTGGGTAGGGTGCTGCAGCTAAAGTAGCTGAATCACTCTACCCAAGGCATAAACAGATATTTGGAACAGAGCACATGGAGCCACATAGCAGAGGGGGGCAGAACCTGCGTTAACAAAACAAAGAACTTCTAGAACTAAGAAAATCTAATATTGAAATTATATTATTTTCATTGCTATGCTGTAAATTCACCTACCCTCACAAATTTTCAGTAAGGTTTAATATTAAGTCTCTTTCAGGAGCAAATGTTAGAAATAAAACTCAAATGGATTAAGAAAAAATAAGCTAGGAGTGTTTGTTTGTTTATGAAATTAAATACACCAGGCATGACTGGGTCCAGGGCCTTAAATAATGTCATGGGCACTTGGTGTTTTTATATCTCTTTTCGTATTCTTTTCTTTCTTTCTTTCTTTCTTTCTTTCTTTCTTTCTTTCTTTCTTTCTTTCTTTCTTTCTTTCTTTCTTTCTTTTTTCTTTCTTTCTTTCTTTTACTTCTCTCCTCTCCTCTCCTCTCCTCTCCTCTCCTCTCCTCTCCTCTCCTCTCCTCTCCTCTCCTCTCCTCTCCTCTTCTCTTCTCTTCTCTTCTCTTCTCTTCTCTTCTCTTCTCTTCTCTTCTCTTCTCTTTCTCCTTCTTATGTATTCATATCCAATAGTCTTTTCAAAAAAGGACCCAGGATGAAAGTAAATGAATAATTCTTTTTAAAAAAGGCCCCAGGATGAATTCTCATTTGATGG
>JAQQSQ010000638.1:0-14086 GCA_028627145.1 Eidolon dupreanum
CCCCCCACCTCTTCTTACTCTCTTTCTTTTTAAAATTCTTTCCAGGCATTACATTGACTCGTCTGAATTTATTGATTTGGTGGTGTGTATTCACGATCGCCCATTGTGTCTGAAGCCTACTTTTTCTTAGTACATAATAGGATTTTCTCTCCATTGCAGTCTATATATTGCCTGTTCTTGCTTCAGCTAATACCATGTCAACCTCGGCACTGCAGACAGTGAAATACAAGTAAACTTTCACCAGGAATTGGGTAACTTTAAATTGTGACCCTTTACATTCCTTTTTATTCTACTGCTATGCTTCAGTAATCAAAGCTTTAGGGGTAGTTTAGCAAAGAAATATCAGTTGCCATTATTATTTAACTTAATTCTTACCTTGTGAACAATCCCCTCCAAAAAGCAATAAATAAATAAATTTATAAAACTGAAATTCTTACTTCTCAACAAAGCGATAAGTAAAAACAAACAAACAAACAAAAACAAACAAACAAAAAAAAACACAGTGGCTTCCTTTCCTGTTTTTCTTTCTAAGGTGCTTCTTTTCTAGCATTTTTTCACTTTTCATCGTATTGTATAGCTTGTTGTTCTCCTTGTTCTACTTCCAACCACCCCCACCACCAGCTGTGCACTTAGAAAAGTTCAGATAAACGAATTCGTACTATGATGTGATTAAGGTGTCTTTTCTCTCCCTGAGGATTTCATTTTAATAGGGAATAAATACTTTTTAATCCAAAGGAATGAATCTCTAATGGAAGAATCTCAAGTATTCCTGACAAGTAGAAATAAAAGATAATTTGAGGGCAGAGGGAAGTTTTCTGGTGTTTTGCAAATCATGCCAGATTTGAGACTTCTTTGATCAGTATTCTACCACCTTTGAAAAATGCATTTGAGCTACCTTATAAAAATAGACAAAAACTAATGGATCATAAAATTAAGGGTGAGGGTACAAATAATAATAGAGGTCAAGATAATCAGGGATAATTACATACAAAATATACATACAATAACAATTTGAATGATTGCTAGAACTGGCCTTTAAATTTACCTCCAAGCATCTTGACACAAAAGCAAAGGGGAAAATATAACTAGCTACAAATTCACAGCATAGATAAGATTGCAAACACTGTTCAGATGATACTACACTCAGGATTAACCAACTAGCTTCTGAGTAGGGTTAGTATTATATATAATTCATAAAGCAAAACTCATAAATCCTCATAAAGAGTTGTAAGAGACTTTCCTTAGCAGCTATTCACGACAGCCCCAAACTGGAAACAACCCAAATGTCCATTAAATGAATAAATAATTTGGTATTACATCTAATGAAACACTGTTCCACAATAAAACGGAATGAAATACTGATAAACACAATAGCATGGTGAATTTTAAAATTATTACACTGAGTATAAGAAGATATGCACAAAAGCATACATACTGCATGGTTTTATTAACAAAACATTTTTGAAAATGTTAACTAATCTGTAGTGACAGAAAATAGATTAGTGGCTGCCTGGGGACAGGAGTGAAGGAGGAGTGAACTACAGGGTCACGAGGAAACTTTTGAGGGTGACAAAAATGTTATGTATGTTGATCGTGACAGTTCTACGGCTGCATACGTCTGTCAAGGCTCATTAAATTGTGTACTTTAAATGTTTGCTTTAAAAAAAAAAAACTGGAAATGACCCAAATGGCCACCAGCAAGGGAATGAATAAACAAGTTGTGACACATCCATATATGGAACATTACCCCACGATAAAAAGGGATGACCTGGTGATACACACAACAGCATGGCTGAATCTCAAAATAGTTACGCCGAGTAAGCTCTTGAAAAATTAACCTATAGGGACAGAAAACTAATCTATAGGGACAGAAATCACCTCAATGGTTACCTGGGAGTGAGAGTAGGGAAAGGAAGGAATTATGAAGGGGCATGAGAAAACTTTTGGGGATTTGCAGTACATTTAATATCTTCATTGTGGTTGTGGTTTCATGGCTATAGACATAACCCCAAATGTACCAAATTATGAATTTTAAATATATTCAGTTAGAGTTATTAGTTGGGTGTAGTATTCAGATTTTTGTAGTTCTTCTGGTCATTACCTTCAACTTGATTCAGGGTCAGTAAACGCTTCACTAAAATCTGTGATCAATTTTTGATTTTTTAGTCCTCGGACTAACTTAAAAAGTATTTATCATAACTAAAGTAATCAGTAAGAGAGAAAATGTCCTCCCCTTGGGAGGTTTCTGCTCATAGATGGAGTTAATGTGGGTGAACGCCCCAGGAGCCTAAAGCAGATTCGGCCATGGGAATAGTCAAGAATCCTTCCTATCTCTACATAAACCACCCTTGCCTTTAACTTCCATTCTCTTAGAAATCTTCCTCTCCTTTGAGAAGTTTTATATTCCCTTTTAATTCATACTAAAGTGCTAGTGATAAATATAAACATATTTGATCTTTAAATGGTTTAAGGAAAGATATATGGGGAAAGCTGGAAATATTGCTGATTTCAATATTTCTTTTTTTCTATGACCGAATACTATTTCGTTATATGCATATTCCACATTTTAGTATCCATTCATCTGGCAGTAGACATTTAGATTGTTTCCATGTCTTAGCTATTGTGAATATTGAGATTCTGATTTTAATTCTTTTAGATCTCTATCCAGATGTGGAGTTATAGGGTAATTTTATTTGTTGAACCATATTGTATCTATTTCTTCTAGGTCGTTTGATTTGTTGCCATATAATTGTTCAGCGTAGTCTGTTATGACCCTTTCTGCTCCTGTGGCATTAGTTGTAATGTCTCTTCTTTTGTTTCTTATTTTATTTATTTGAGTCTTTTCTCCTTTTTTCTTAGTTAGTCTAGCTAAGGGTTTTTTTTTTTTTAATCATTTCAGAAAACAACTGTTTTATTGATTTCTTTTCTATTGTCTTACTATTTTCTATTTCATTTATTGCTGCTCTAATCTTTGTTATTTCATCCTTCAGCTAACTTTGGTCTTGCTTTTTTCTTTCTTTTCAAGCTCCTTCCTTAAGGTATAAACTTAGACCTTTTGAGACCTTTCTTCTTTTTAATGTATAATGTTTATTGCTATGAACTTTCCTCTCAGAACTGCTTTGCCACAATATAGTTTCGGTATGTTGTATTTTTGTTTTTGTTTGTCTCATGGTATTTTCTAATTTACTTTTTCACTTCTTCTTTGACCCAGTGGTGGCTCAAGAGTGTGTTGTTTAATTTCCACAATTCTGTAAAGTTTCTCGTTTTCTTTCTGCTACTGATTTCTAGTTTTATTACAGTGTGTTCGGAAAAGATACTTGGTATAATTTTCATCTTCTTAAATTTGTTAAGACTCGTTTTGTAACCTAGCATGTGATCTATCCTTGAGAAAGATCTATGTACACTTGGGAAAAATGTGTAGCTTACTTTCGTTGGGTGGAATTTTCTGTATAAGTCTGTTAGGTCTATTTGTTATATAGTGTTTTTTCAAGTCCTGTGTTTTCTTTTTGATCTTCTGTCTGAATGTTCTCTTCATTGTTGAAAGTGGAGTATTGAAATCTCCTATTATTGCATTGCTGTTTTCTACTTTATCCTTTAGTTCTGTCAATGCTTTACATTTATAGGTACTCTGATATTGAATACAAATATTATAAGTGTTACATTTTCCTGATAGATTATCTCTTTTATCATTGTGTGATGTCTTTTTTGACAGTTTTTGAAAAGTGTTGTTGTTGTTGTTGTTGTTGTTGTTGTTGTTGTTTGGATATAAGCATATCATCCCCGCTCTCTTTTGGTTACCATTTGCATGAAATATCTTTATCTTAATCCCTTCATTTTTAGCCTATATATGTCCTTAAATTTAAAGTGAGTTTCTTATAAGTAGCATATAAATGAGTTATATTTGTTCTAATCCACTTAACCACTCAATGTCTTTTGATTGGGGAATTTAATTCATTTATATTTAAAGTAATTTTTTTAGAACTTTGGGTGATAAACATACAATGGAATATACCGATGTCAAAAGATAATGTACACCCCAAAATTATATAATTGTATTAATCAATGTTACCCCAATAAACTTAATTTTTTAAAAAAAAGTAATTTTTTTATAGGGAAGAATTTACTGCTGCCATTTTATTAGTCATTTTCTACTAATCCTTCATCCTAAGGACTGGGCCCTACTCTAGATAGTGATCTTTACTTCAAAAGCATGCGCAAAATAACTTAATAGCTACTTGATCTAAATGAATAGTTGTGCTTCTCAAAGACAGATCTTTAGTGTTTGTGACAACTTGTCATCTATGGGCATACTTTCAAAAAAACTACTTATTTTTAAATATATAATGATGCTTCTTTAGCAGACTTGTGCATTCTGGTCTTCATGTGATTGCGGATACCGCTATCAACTGCCTGATAGATAAGAAATGTAAGTTACCCTTCATCATCAGCTTCCTAAGAAAATTAAAATTTAATATTTAAATTTTCCGTAAACAGTCCTTTCTTTTTAAAAAATCATTGCTCTAGATGGCTTGTTACAATTTTTCCTATTATCAAATAATAAAAAATAAATAGTTGTAGATTTATACTACAAAATGAATGACAGTTACTGTATGCAGTAAGAGAATTCAGACCACTCTCTAAATTTTCTGTGGCAGGAAGGCAGGATTGCTTAGCCTCTAGTTCCCACACAAATTTCATATATATATATATATATATATATATATATATATATATATATATATATATATTCCCATATTCCACTGACTTCATTCACCAGCAGCCTGATGGTTTAATGCACCTTGAAGGTTATAAGAAGGTTATAGTAAAACTAGCCGATACACCAAGTGGCAGTGGGTAAGCAGCATCAGATACTTCTTTTATCATTATCTGAAAAAGAAAGGAATTAGTTACCTTTTGCTGCGTGTGTCTAAGAGTGCTTGGTTTTATCATTGGATGCACTGAAAACTGTATTTAAAAGGGAAGTTTTAGTTATCTTGGGTCTAGAAAGGCTCATAAAGGAGAGACAGGTTATTGCCTGTGGTCTTTTTATTTATGTTATAAGGTTAATAAAGGGAAAACTTTTCACCCATGCCTTTACCATAATGTGGGGTGATACTATAGCAGAAAATGAAAGGATAAAATGAAGGTTTATCAACCTCCAGCCTTAGTTTAAATGCAACTATTAATAGTAAGATTAATAATAATAAGTAAAAACCATATAAATTTAACTCTTAATATTACAAAAAAGATTATGTTTAAAAGAATTTGGACAAACTAGATGGCCCCTAAAAGATGCTGCTTCTGTTCTTGTGTGGCCCATGGCCATATGCCTTTGTTTCCTCCACCTCTTTCTGAAACTGATTCGTGCTTCCTCAACTGCCAAAAAGGTTGTACTAAATATTTTATAAAATTCCCCAGCTCTCATACTATGGTCTCTTTCAAGCCTTTTTTAGTTTAACACATTAAAAAATCAGAAATATTTCTGTGCTTTATAACAGGTTAAAAGCTAATTTAACATTTTTTATCATCATTCTATTATTATGTTCATAGTTCTTCACATACAGTATACTGAAATATTGTGTAGTTCAAGTGTTATGTAAGAATCTTCATAAGTGATTTAGGTTTTATTTTCAACTGTGACTTTTAAACATAATTACTCTATGTGTGAAAAGAATATTTGTTTTTTTCTTTGAATAATATTTGTTATCCCCAAAGTTATTTCTAATGAAAGCAATTCTATTTCTTAAAAAAAAAAACACAACCAGTAATCACCTTCTTTACCCCTTTCACTTACTTTCAGCTTACTTAGCATTTATAATTTACACTAATTTGTGTGTCCTTCATTTCATTTTCACTAATTGGAGGCAGTAGTTAAGTGCTGAGAAGATCATCAGGCAATTTCATCTACTTTTAGTATAATGATTCCACCAGGTGTATCAGCCATTTCCTGACCTGTAGACTTCTAACTTGCCAACTACTACCATTGGCTCCATATCGAGGACTGGTTGTTGAACTTGACCTTGTTGTAGCTCCGACCCCCGGCCTGGATCCTAACCCAAAGGTAGTGCTTACATCCTTCGAGTTAGAAATGTGAGAATGATGCTCATTAAAAAAAAAGTTTGTATCATTTCCTAAACTGTGGGTTTCTAGGACTATAGTGACCACCCCAGAGCTCAAGTTCAAAAGTATGAGCTGTTACTTTGAGCTCTCATTTTGTTTTGGGGCAGCATCTGCTTGGCCCAACACTGCTCTGGGTAGTCATATGCTTTCACATGGACCCATACTCACAAGGTCTGTAAGATATCGGTAAAATATAAATCAATTGGCCTCCCTTCTGTAAGGTCAGATGCACACTGCAAATGGGTCCCAGATTCCACCTTTAAGATCAGAAAGTCTTAGGCTACATTTCCAGATTTCTGCTACAGTTGTGTCCCAGTGTGGGAATAAAACAAGAAAATGAGAGCAGTGACCTCCTGAGCACCGTGAGTCATTGATGGGTCCTGAGTAATCTAATAGGTTTTGATCAGCAAATTTTCTAGTAAAAAAAGAAGTAATTGAAAAATATCACAAAAATATGCCTGTATTAAGGGTGAATATTGTTTTCTGAAACATTTATTTAGGCTGCTTGTGTGTGTTGTGACATAAAGTATTTTTTTAACTCTGAGTCTAAATCAAAACGAGTTTGAAAGCCATTGCCTTGAGTGACTCAGGATATTTACTAAGGAAAAAGTAAACTCATTTGAAGGCCTGATGGGAAAAATAAAGACTTATGCTAGAGAGAATAGCAGAACTAAGGGCCGAAAATGTAAATTGCAAAGGACAAATTTTGGCTTAGACGATGAATAAACAATTCCTTCCCAGGAATGAAACATCCAGCTTCTAAAGGACATTGGTTTCAATTTAAGAAGTAGCTACATGGTCATCTGCATGAGCTGTGAAGTGGCAATTCCCACATGTAGGGACTAGTTGCTCTGGATGATTTCTGTCCACTTCTTTGGACATCTGTTTTTCTATAGTGATCACAAACCCCCGAGTTGCTGGTTTCTGCCACTGAACTCTAACTTTTTAAGCTATTATGCATGTTTAAATTTTTTAAAAAAATAATTTGGCCTCTTTTCTGCACATTTATATAATGCCCTTTCTTTAAAATAGCACTTCTCAGGGTTTGAGACTGAGAGTTTCAAAATTGTAAAAAGCGATTGCTTTAGTTGAAAAGTAGTCCAGGTTATGGTCCATTTTATTTTTCTTTCTTTTATGTTCCAAAAATATGAACCACGTATTACAAAATAGACAAGAACAAATAAAATAATACCAGTTGCCACAAGAACACTTTGAAATCAGTAGTTATAAAAATAGCACATTTTCCACTGAAGGCTACAGCATATTTTAAAATGAGAAACTATATAAAATGGTCAAGATTAGTATGCTTGTGGTTCGCAATCAGGTAGGCATATAAATTCAGGACAGGATGTCACATTTGACAAAGATGTGATAAAGTAAAATATAATAGTGGCAAGGATTTTGATTTCTAATCTCAAAATTCAACATGCTAAATTTATAGATTCTCAGATACAGGCCTGGCCCCTGGTATCTGGTTATAAAGCTTTAAGCATTTCAGATAGAGAAAACCTTCAACAAGCAGGATGAAATGCCATGTTAGGTTTCACAAAGATCATTTTGATAAAGAAAATCTACGAGTTCACTTGAACTTCACCATGTGGGGAGGTTATTTGCCTTGTCAGAGAGGACATTAGACTATGGATACCAACCTTCTGTTCTATTCTCTATTCTATCTCTCTCTTCTATTCTGTTATATTTAAGCTAATAGTTCCTAACTGCTAAGAAGAATCAAGCGACTTACAGTCCTCAGAGAACCATACGTTACATTGGCCTTCTGGGTCTCCCCCAGGTAAACACGTAGAACAGATGGAAACAAGAGCTCAGTTAATGACATAAACTGACAATTCACCCCACGTAACAAGCCGTAGAAGACATTCATATGATCAGAAGCTTGAACAGGTCAAAATTCATTTTACATTAAATCAATTCAAAAATTCAAATGCAGTAAGTAAGCAATACTGATTCATTCAATCTCATTAAGTATGCAAAACAGTCATCTATACGCTTAATCACAGGGGTCAGAGTATGCACTAAATAACTTCACAAACATAGATAGTCAAACATATTTTTGCTGTGGAAGCCCAAATTGATTACCCAGTCCAGTTTTCCATCAGCAATAAAATAGCCATTATAGCTTGAAAGAAATTAAGTGGCATAGTAATATACATGAGACCTAGAACATTCTCAATTTCTTTTTATTTTTTCAGTAATGTGGATGCCTATGTCCCTTTTACACTGAGGAAAGAGAATGTTGGTACACGGGCCAAGTGTTCCAGAGTGACTAGATTTTAAAAGTTCTAGTAATTAACTTAGACTATTTATACCCTGGGAATATGATGTCAGCCACTTGTCATTGGCAAACAGGTTCATGAGCTTTCACAGCCTCCCAGACAACTGCTTCTTCCTGTCACAGCAGCTCATTATCTCAACAATTTCATAAAACACACTCCCATCTATAACCTTGGCCTTTGCCATTGGTAGAATGCCATTGTATTAGTGTAGCAGGATTTTCCTTTCATATGTTCTGCATTGTTCTCATCCATTAAAATCTCTGCTAATATAGAAGTGGATTATTTTTCTCTGATGTCTGTCTCTCTCTGGTCATCATTCCTTTGATAATACTTCTCATTTGCAGCTTCTTTTTCATATTCCCTCAACTTCATCTTTTCATAAAAAGCCCTTTTTATTTCCTTTAAATCCCGTGCTTTTCAGTTCATGGGTACTTTTTGCCCTAGTTGCTCCCTCACGAATGAATCTTTTCAGTCTGACCACTCTCAAATCTCTTAGGCCTCAACAGGATTTTTAGAAGTACAGACCAGGGCAATACAGGCCATTTCACGTCTCTGTTTAGAGGACGTCTCCTGTATTTAATTGTGCTCTCTCTGAGGATGCTAAGTTTCTATTGTACTCGTGAATTTTAACTCTCTTTTCTAGAGCACCAAGCTGACTTGGTTTCTAAATTCATTTCCAAAAGAATCTCTACCACGTATAACATCCTTATTCTGCTGCCATCTATAAAAACATGGGCATGCAGCATGGGCTCTCAGTTGTTGTTGTTGTTGTTGTTTCTTTTTCTATATATCTCATAGTCTTAATTGGGCATTTTTTATTTTATATCTCAGGTGTACTGTTCTCGATTGAGGTAACAGGTTGCCATTCAAATTAACCCTAGCAATTCCTTTCCACTCTAAAATGGGATGCTTTCTATACCAGCAGGAGGGGAACAGAAGTGAAGGCCAAAGCTCACTTCAGCTGTGCCTTTGACCTGAAGCTGGAAAGAAGCAGCTATACTCAGAGGCCTTCCTCCTGGTGACATTTTTGAGGCCTGACTCTGATTCCAGGAGTTTCCAAGCAGTACCTGTGGTAGGCAGGGTACAGGTTTTGGAGTTGGGTGCTTGCAGTTTTGCATCCCAGCTCCACTTCTTACTAGCTGTGGGAATTTAGGTAAATTATTTACCCTTTCAGATCCTTGATTGTCTCCATGGGCTTCAGTAAGAAAGTAAAGGTATTGTGCATACAACACAGTTAAGTGTTAGCTATTATCTTTATCAATAAGACTTCAGCAAAGTATTCATTGTATCTTATTAATTTATTTAAGGATCTTGGTGTTTTACAGTATGTTGGGGTTAGAATAACTTCCACTTCCTCCATAATTGGAGTAACTTCTTTGAGTTTTCCTACAGGTCAACCTCTATGGGATCTTTATAGTTCAGATAATTTACAGTGAAAGAGACCACATGGAAGAAAGGAAAAACAATTTAAGACTAATAGGTCAAAAAAAAACCTTGTTACTCAGAGAGTATGTTTCTCTAAAATGGAGATTTTCTTCCATTTTTATTCAATCAATAATTGAATCAATTGTGGGCAGCGCTATGCTACGCTCTGGAAAAATCAAGAGAAGTAATAACCTGATCTCTGACTCACAGAAGTTGCATGATGATTCAGAAAACCAGACTCATGCATATGAGAGGTGTTAGCATAAGATAGAATATAATTTAGTGCCAGCAAATGTGAGCTGGAAATTCAGAGGGCCTGGTTTGCTGCTCTGAGTACAGTCAATACTCAGCCAATGCTCATATCTAATTCCAGTAATAATTTATCATCAATAACACCAGAGAATATATGCCTAGGTACCTCAAAATAATAATTTTCTGAGTATAAAAGTTGACCGTCCTTGCCGCCAATACCAATAGGGGCTTTAAAAGTTGGCTTTTTGTTTTTATTTTAATTAACAAATAAAATGAAACAAAAAAAAATTTTAAACACACTGAATCATAGGAGAATTAGAACAAAATAAATGGAGTGCGGGTCATTCCCCCTCCTGGGACCCAGCAATTGTGGTAAATTCATATATATCTGAGATCCTGTGATACCCTGACTTTATGTTTCTGTGGAAGAAGTTTATCATCAAGGTTTCCTCTGAGCCTTTCTCAAGTGTTCACCTCTACAAAGGCACTTTCTTCCCCTAGATTCTTGTCATTGTTCCTGTCAACTGCTGATGAGAGATGGACAGCCCAGACGTAACCTGCAAGCCTATCTTTCCGGAACACAGGACCAACTGGGATGCTAAGAGAACACAATTTTTTCTTCTCATATAAGTACCTCTCCTTTGTTACTTTACCCTCATGTCAACGAACTCCTATGACTTGAAAAAGAAACCCTCTTTAAGATCTTTAGATAAAAAGAGGCCAAGAAAACATGACCATTCACCAACCTCAAGCAATATCCAGTTATTATGGCACAAAGGCAGCAAGATTCTCTGTTGGGAGAAATTTCATTATCCTACCGGATATTAAAATCCTGATATCAAGGTTGTCAACATTGTGATAACAAATACAGCCACGAAAGTGATGGCTTCTTGGAATGTATCATTAAAGATCATTTAAAATCCAGTAATATCACTACCACCCTGGCTGCTAATATTGATTAGCAGTCAACTACATTAATCAACTGTACACAATGAAAACCTCAGGGAGAAAGAAACACAGAAATGAAGACAAGCCAGAAGGAACTTCTCCAGGACCGTATCCACCAAGGGAAAAATCACTTTGCTTTTCTTTAACTTCTGATCTCTCTGTCATGATAATAACCAAAAGCAAAGTACAATTTCAGTAGCGTAGAGAAGAAGTAGAGAATACACTAGGAAGTTACCGTAATACTGAATTTGACTTAGACATTCTAAGCTTAAAGATAAAATAAAATCAAAGTTTATAAAGAGATCTTCTGGCACCTTTAGTGAGAAACCCCTAATGATAAGATTCAAAGCTGGTAGGTGGAACTTAGACAATTCCCACATATATTTCCCATGATGCAAGAGCAGAGAGCCAGTGTTATTGAAACTTGTAGGCCAAGATTCACAATGGAATGTAATGCTCCCAGACACCGCAGGTTTGGAATATGGGACTGTGTATGCAACACTCATGTAAATAACTGAAGAGAAAGACTGAAGAACACTCTGTTCCACTTATGTGAAAGGACCAGCTGTGTCAGTTTCTAGAACGCTTTCTACTCTGCCTTTCTGAGGAGACGCTGGCTGCCAGATAGTACTTAGCAAACCCCTGGATATGGATGTGTGGGACACTTGGAATATTCTAATGGCTAGGTCACCCAATCAGCAACAGCTCTGGTCCCACATTAAAGCCCTAGACCAACAATGAACACTTTTAAGTCGCCAAGTCAATGACAATGGACTCACCTGAACTCAAGGATGATTGACGTTTAAGCATCACTTATGTAAGTATTCCTATCACCAAGCCACTTTTTATATTACTCTCTAGAAACAATTCTTGGGTTTTCCAGATGACCATTTGTGTCCACCTGGGTCATGAGAATGCTACTATAAAAAAGCAACTATGGGACATTTTCTACTAAAAAAAATTAATAGAATTAGAGCGCCTAGTTGAGAAAAACTGCAGCAACACTCTAAGAAAACATGTAATTAACTTGTAATATAAGGATGTACAAATGTGCACGTCTAATCGATCCAGCCTGCTGTGGTTGTAGGAATCAGGGGCTAGAATATTTGTCAGTTCTCCTCTTTCTTTTTCACTCTCAGAGATTCCTCTGACCTCTTCTGACCTCCAGATCCCAGTGCCTATTTTGGAATTTTCTAATCCTTTAGTCCAACTCTCTCTCAAGACTCTATGCTCAGCAATATGGACAGGCTGTTTTTCTTTTCTCTGTGTTCTGAAAGTGAAATTAATAGTTTCTGTGAAACAAGGTTAAAAGGAAAGGCTATTCCCTTAGAAACAACATTTTTAGTTATTTACATTTTTTCCCTTTTTTAAACAACACTTCTGTACCCCATACACATACACATAACTATGATGCAAGGGAAAGATAAACATTTATAAAATAAAAAGATAGAGATACTAACAAGATGTTAAGTGAGAAGCCTTCATCTTGTCATCACAGAATAACGGCTGAAACCTCAGAGGTGAAAATTTAAAGAGATGTTCATGTATTCTAAAGAAAGGGGATGATAATAGAGAACATGCTAAGGGGTTATTAAAAATAAAAACAGACAGGTGACCTTAGCTCCACTACCCTCATCTTAAGCCAAGTAATGAAGGCTTCCAGAAAACTACTCAATGACTGTGCTGATGTTTCCAGAACACAAACATGTCCTGTTGGATGCTTGCCAATCTGCACAAAGGCACGGGTCTCTGTTTAATTAAGGGGCTCAGAGGAGTAGGAAGACAGATATCTTAGAACTTGATATGTCCCCTTGAGTTTATGCAACACAGAGACTGGTGCCTGACACTTAGAGAAAGTCTAGAGATTAGAAACTTGCTGGAGTTTTCCTGCTGATTCAGTCATTAGAGAGGCTACTGTGAAAGCACAATGCCCTTCCTGTGATGAATTTACCTGTGAAAAAGAGTAGACCCCACAGAAGTTAGCTGGGCTCGATTTATCTTGAAAGACCAAGAGGCCTGCCAAGGAGGTAAGCGATCCCAACAAAGAGGCTGTGAGGGGTACACCACAGCAGAGTAAGTAATAAAACATTTGTCAGAGTGTGACAGGAAATTTCAGAAGTTCCCAGTGGGAGGATCCCTGAAGAAACCTATATTAGCTTTTAGTTATCTATTGCTGCGCAAAAACAGAATCACAAACTTTTGCAACAACACACATTGTTATCTCACAGTTTCTGTGGGTTTGGCATCCAGGCACAGCTTAGCTGGGTCCTCTGCAAGGCTGCAGTTGAGGTGTGGTTGGGACTGGGGTCTCATCTTGGGCTTGACTGGGGAAGGATCCCACTTCCAATCTCACACGGTCATGGGCAGCATATTTGTGAGTGTCATACTGAGGGTCTCAGTTTCTTGCTGGGTATTAGCTGGAGGCTGTCCTCAGCTCTTTGTCACATAACCCTCTCCATTAGCAACTTAAAATGTAACAAAGTGTCAAAGCCAGCAGAGGAAAAAGAAAAAGAAAAGTTTGCCATGACAGAACGAGCCAGCATTGTGATGTTGACCATGACCAATGGCATTTGAGGACCAAGGAAGAGCTGAAGACAACACCAGCCATCTGAGACATGAGCACTCTTTATCTCTCCCATTTTGTCCTCCTTTCAGCTAATTCTGGAAGAGCCAGGACAGGTAAAGTGGAGAACAGGAGAGGAAAGATACCAGAGAAATGGCTGAAATGTCCCTTCCCTACTGCAGGCCTCTAATCTTATACCAACTTGGGAGCTGAGAGGGAGGGAAAAAATTTTAAGATAAATGAGGAGTTAAAAAAATTTTCTTATAACTGCTCACTAAACTTTAAAAAATCTAGACATAAGACTACCTGAATACATCGAAGTGACTGAAAAAGCTATGAGATCATCAAAGACATCATTCTGGAAATATCATTTAAGAATTAATTTATTACAAAAAAATTAAATTTAAAAATTACTTTATTCTAGAGCTTTAGTTCTATTAAGTCCAGTTAATTAATGAAATTATTTTTCATAAGCTTATTCAGGAGG
>JAQQSQ010000063.1:0-15568 GCA_028627145.1 Eidolon dupreanum
CAGTGGCCCCAGCAGCATCGTTCCAGCAAGGACATGGAGCCTGGCAGCTCCAGCCGATGACTAAAAACGGCAGAGGTACCAGGGCCTGGCCATTTTTGCCCATCGTGAGACTCCTCTATGAAGCAGACTTTGCTCTGGAGTTCCCTTTTGGGCTGGCCAAGACTTTCTCAGAGTTGTACCACAGTCTGAGGCTCTTTCTGTCCGATCCTTTCTTCCTCTTCTCATAGCATAAGTGTCAGACCTGGACCATTGTCTGAAGGCTTTCCCTGCCTGCTGTTGTTCTCTCTCCCAGTGCCTCCCAATAAGTCCCTTGCACTTCTACTTTTGTCTTGGTGTGTGTTCCCCAGACTGACATGGGTCTTCATTTACTTCAGGGACAGCAAATGTAAGCACCTGTGAGCCAAAGATAATGCCTGAGAATTTCCTGGACGTGTCAGAAGTGGACATCATGATCTCTCCCAGGCCATGAGGTGAGGAGAGCATTCCATGCAGGACAGACGGTACGTACCAAAACACAGAAGTAAGAGTGGACATATTGTGGTCAGTGAGAGGCATCGGAAAATTTCTTATTGGGTCTTTATCGGAATCTCACCTTTATGCAGAACCAGATAGAAAAAGGGAAGGTCACGATGATGAGGAGCAGGGACATGAGGACAAGAAGCCACTCACAGGCGCCTAAACCAGAAGCCTTGATACCTTAAAAAAAAAAAAAAGCAAAAGAATAATTATCTTGGAACTTTACCATTCCCACTGACTAATACTTGTTGGTCCAGTCCTTTTTATCAGGGTCAGAGAAGTTTGTGGACTTCGGTAGAAATATGGAGTGAGCTGGATATTGGAGCAGTCAGTTCACAGGGCTGGGAGATTTTCTGTGAAGGGCTGTGTAGACCTACAGAAGATGGAGCAGGTTCCTGGAAAGGCGGTAGTACATTTCCCAAACGTCTGACCAGGCAATGTTTTCTCCAAGATAATGCATGTTCTATAGAATTTATTTCTCATGTAACCTATTTTGGGAAATGCTGCCCCATTACCATCATGTTAGTTTTTATGGTGTTCTCCATTAAGGGCAGTAACAGTGTTATTGCCATGTTTGGTTAGTTTATAAATCCGTTTCACTCGCCAGTGGTAACCATGGCAAGTAAAAAATAAATAAATGTACATCTAAACAAAATTACATGTTATAAGTGAAGAAAGGCCTCAAATATTCCTTCATACAGTCGTTAGGGATGTGAACAGAAAATTCATATCTATACTCAAAACCTAACTGGAAGCTTTGCTAAGAAAATAATATTCTCTTGGAATGAGTTCCCTGAATATCCGATTTGTTTGATTTAAGTGGATAGTGAGCCATTAAATGTTAAAGCAGGAAGAACCTTTAGATACGACATAGTCTAAGAATCGCCAGCATTTTGGTAAAGTGAAGCACCTTTTCATTTCTCCCCAATCTGAAGCAGCCTGGCTGAGGGAGTGTGTTGCTAAGTGGGGGTGGGGGCTGCTGCTGCCTCTTGCTTGCCTTCTCCCTGAGAGCCACAGACACCTCCCAGACAAGGACGCAGCAGTGCCGCATCATCCTCAAGGGGACTTATGCATTGCTTGAGGTCCCAGGCACTAGTCACTTAATAGCTGGTGAGACTGAGTGAAGCCCACATGGGTGAAGCTACGTACCTAAGGCCACAGCTGGTTGGTGGCAATGCTGTGACCATGGCCAGAAATTAGGGGCAATATCATGCAAGTATGCACTTTTCAGACTGTCTTAACTACAGAATTCTGACTTTTCCACTTCCCAGCTGTAGGTCTTGGGGAAGTTACTTAATTTATCAGTATTTTTCCACATCTGTGAAATGGGAATGATAATACTCAGCACAACACCTAGTGTGTGCCTGACACATTGTAGGGGCTCCATAAATGGGGGCTCCCTTCCTTGCCTCCCCGCCAGTGTGGTCTGAAGCACATATAAGACCTCTAATCTCAGCATTACTGTAACATTGAACCTAACGGCCATTTAATGACTGGAAATTTCTGACTGATGAAAAGACATCAATTGGGCAAAACAGCACTGACATGCTCCACATAACTACACCCTGATTGTGTGAATCTTTCTCAGATCACAGCTTTTAATGCTCCAGCATATACTGCATTGCTGGTAACCAGGAAATGTTAAAATTTCATAGACAGCAGAAAGCAATATAATGCGACTATTCCTTATTTCCTTTCCTTGAAACCTCTCTCATCTTACACTTAAGGTGTAGTGAATTTTTTCTTCCATTCATTATAAAAAGGACTGGAAGCAGGTACATTTGTTCCCAAGGGTTGCTTCACCTGCAGAAGCCAGACCCCTTGTCCTAACTGAGTGTGTTCTTTGCTGCAGGCTCTGCTTGGGATCCCTTACCTCCTTTTATCCTCACAACTACCTGCTGAGCTAGGTGTTACCCTCCGTTCACAGATTAAACTCTGGTTTGTCTCTTCTCTACTTGGCTCTGCTTCTTCTACTTAGGAAAAAACAAAAACAAAAAAACCGATCATATTAAAGAAACTTTAAAAGGCTTTTAGGTAAGAATGAGGGGTGGAGATGAGGAAGGAAGAGTAAGCTGCATAGCTGCCCAAAGCCACCAGCTTTACTTAAATTAGGTCCCCATATACTCTTCCGTGGCCTCCAAAAACCGCAGCGTGGTCCCTTTGCCACGTGAATTGGTTCCCAATCTGGACCACACTCCCTGTAATCTCCCAATCGTGGCTGGTCCCTGAGACTCGCGGTATTTAGTTGATGTTGTTTGTATTTCTTCTGATTCATTTTGGTCGTCATCACTGGGGGGTCAGTCCAGCAGGATGCTTTGGCCTCGCGTGGCTTTCCGCACGGAGATTCCACGCTACCTGACATCCCTTGGGTACCACTTGGAAAGGCTGCTCCCCCTCCCGAGGCCCCAGCCTGACTGCTGTACCTTCCTCGGGTCGCTCGCTCTCCAGCAGCGCCACCACCTCGGTGCCCTCGTCGCCGGAGCCCCGGACCTCGTCCACGTCCACCACGGTGGCTGCGGGTGCTCGGGGCTCCCCGGGACCCCCTGCGCGCCCGAGGTCCGGCTGCTCGCGCCTGGCATCCCGACGCCCGCGGCCTGCGCCGCCCCTCTGGGCCTTCCCGCTCTTGTTCTCCTTGTGGGGGGACACGGCGCCTCTCCGGTGGGACTCTCTGGAGGAGCTCCGAGCCCTTTTGTCCATCCTCAGAGAGTCAGGGGCCGGGAGCGCTGTCCCTGAAGAATCGCGGGCAGGATGCTGGGCCCGTCTCTCCGGGGACCATAATGACCGTGAGCTGGGGCGGGGGCGGGGCCTGGGGCGGGTCTCCCTGCGCGGGCTCTGCTCCCGGTGACACTGGTGGCAGCTGCTCTCAGAGGAGCTGTAGACAGGGCCCGCCAGCTCCAAGACCGGGTGCTACCTACAACAGTGAGTCTGTGTGAAAGTCCGCGTGCCAGGTCACGATGTTTAAAAATGTGTTTCTATAGACGAAGAGCCGTTACGGAAGATGCAGTTACCTGAAATGCCACCGCAGATGGCTGTGATGGCACTGTTTTGTGAATCGCAAACATGGTACATTTGAAACAGTTTGCGGTCCTCTGTCGTGCCACAGAGCTTAGGAGGGAACAGAAAAGGTCATCGAATTAGGGTAACTTTCAGGTAAAATTAGAAACTTCTTCCCAAGCCCTTGGAGTTTTCCCACGGGCTCTTTTCTCCTCTCCCTGCCCAATTTATTTTGTGACCAGGCACTACTCTTTCTGCTAACGCTTTAACTGGTAATGGTGTTGGCTGTCTACTCCCAGGAGGATTTACATTTTAAAAAAAGGAAAGGAAAACTCTTTTAGACTTGTATCCCCCTACCCTCCTTCTCTCTCTCACATACACTTATTTGTCTTTAATTTTTTACTATTGCATAAGCCTGTTGATGGTATAATGCTTCTTGAAAAATCTTGAAAAATTGAAAAATCAATTAACTTACACTTTTTAGGGAAGGGACACTTTTGTCCTTGACTAGGCCCTGTTCCCATGCTTCCTTGATGAAGGCAACGGTTTTGCTTTTTTGAGCTTCGCTGGCAGTGCTCCATCCAGCAGCAAACTGGGGGAGTTGCCCCAGTTTGAAACAATGAATAGATTTCTCGTTTATTCCCCATTAATAACTTGTTTCTCACTGAATGGGAGGTAGATCTAGTTAACCCTTCAAACTCAAGATTCATGATTCTACTCAAATAGCTCAGATCACATGATAGTAGAAACAATGTTCACTTATTTTTATTTTTCAATATTTATTGAGTTCACACCGTGGTAGTTATTTTCCTCTCAATCTTATTAAAGAACAAGGACCGGAAGTAACTCCGATGGGACTAGAAAAACCATTACACAACTTTCTTTCATATATTCCAAGTTAGGCCCCTGAGAGTAAAGTAATTAAAAGATTAGTACTAAAGTAATTTATTTAGATTTGGTTTTTACTCTAAACCTGATTATTGCATGGGATAATACCTAAAGGAAGACAAATGTTCCCTCATCAAGTGCCTACCTCAATTATTAGTTCCTGTCTAGAGCTAATGAGAAAAACTCTGAAGATGCATTTGGCCCATAGAGGAAAAAGTATCATAATTGTTTAGTATTCACTTAAATTAATAGTTGCTATGAAACATAGCTAGTTTATCATCTTGTAAAAATTTTCCTGTTTGGAAAAGCATGAAACTGTAGCACTTTTTATTATTTTTTTTCCTCAGCCTTTGATTCTGTTGTGAATTAATTTGATGTAGAATCCTAAACTCAAACTAAAATTTCACATAAATTTTTACTCCAAGAATTAGCAAGATATTTGATCAAATGATACTTTCAAAACTGTACCTTTATCTCCCAATAAGAAAGAGGGATTTCTTGCAGGAGAAAAATGAATGAGAAAAGGCCCTACTTGGTGTTGGATTCCATGTTTGGTTGTTGTTCTGTTTCCTTTGCTGTGGGACAACTGACAAGTTACATAATCGTTACTTCATTTTCTATATCCATATATAACAGAAACCAATACAAGCACCTGCTTATAACAGAGGTCTTTTGGGATTATGAATGACAATGACGATATCTGAGAAAGTACCTCACATTCCATGGTAAAAAGGTCAACACAGCATTTCTGAAAGATGGAGGAGGTGGGGAGTGCTGAGGTAGTATGAGTCGCTAGCTGGCTGGCCTCATCAACTCTTATGATATTGCTGTTTTCTTTTAGATTCCTTTTTAATTGAAAGTGTTGGTCATCCCTTTGTTGAAAATATTATATGTAAACATTTAAAAACTATTAATACTTTACTCCTTGTTTGGATTTGTGATGAGACTGACATCTATGGGAACGGGGTTAGGGCTGAAGAAGGGGGAGGACTAATTAAAGTTGTTGACTTTTGAGTTTGTCTCTAAGACAAAAGGTCATGAAAGATTTCAAGGCTTTCTAAATTATACTTATTTCATTTAGTGTTTTCAAAATTTATATCCATATGGATAAACAAAGGAGTGAATATTAATGAACATGGAATTCATTGTCACTAGATAAAATTGCAAATCTTATCATTTTAGAGCTAGAAGAAACTATAGGAACTTAAATTTGACTTTCTCAATTTGACTTTGTTAAATTTGACTTTCATAATTTGTGGATGGCAGAGAGACCAACCAGGACCACATAGCAATGGCCTAGCAAAGTGATGCTGATGAGAGCTGGACCTGAGGCTTTGGCAGTAGGCCTGGATTCAGGAAATTTCCAAGGTAAAAAAATCCACAGAATTTGCTGACCTCATGGGGTTGTAGAGGAGGGGCAGTGAGGGGCTAGAGGACTTAAGAGGGAGGTTTCCACCTTCATGGGCTGAGCAGTTGGTTATACTGCAGAGCCACTTCCCCTAACCATACTGACCTCAAGCATCTGCGTTGCATATTTCAGAGTTGCTGAGGGAGTAGATTTTAAAAGTCCTCAGCATGAAAAAAAAATTTTTTTGTAACTATGTATGGGGACGGATGTTAACTAGTGCTCATCTCCCAATATATACAAACATCGAATTACTATGTTGTACGCCTGAAACTAATGTTATACATTAAGTGTACCTCAATTTAAAAAAATTCAAGTATACGTTAAATGAGAACGAAAAGA
Source organism: Eidolon dupreanum (assembly GCA_028627145.1). NCBI lineage: Eukaryota > Metazoa > Chordata > Mammalia > Chiroptera > Pteropodidae > Eidolon > Eidolon dupreanum. Next base: position 6,146 of record JAQQSQ010000063.1, read on the forward strand.
ATCTTGAATTTCCACACACAAAAAATTTTGTTTGACATGAGTACATGAAATTCCTAATCGAGACTTTTTAACGATAAGCTCTTTAAATTTTAGTTACCATCGATGAGAAATACATTCACACAATTTTAAGCTTTTATTTATTTTCCAGCTTTGAGGTATAATTGAGAAATAGAATTGCATGTATTTTAATGTGTACAACGTGATTTGAAATATATCGTGAAATGATAAAAAAAAGTTGTAAAAACCGTTTTTACAATCACTGAAAAATTTACAACAGTCGAGCTTAATGAATCGACTCTCTTTTCTTTCACCAACAAGTGTAATTTGGTACTTTTTGTGATTATGTAAATGGATTTGAAATCCAAGCTTTTTCATAATGAGTAGTTCAAAATAATGACGACACTTTAGGGACCCCTGCACGTGCATTAGTAAGAACAATCCCAGGGCATCTGAGTGGAAGCTGCCAGGAGACACGCCCAGCTAACTTCGCCCTGCCCCCTGCCCGCCCCACTTCCCGATGGGCTCCCGGGGACCACGCCGCCGTGCGGGGCGCAGCCTCCTTGCGCATCTGGACCGGGAACTTCATCAGCTGGCCCGCAGGGGCGGTGGTGAGGCGGAAGGAAAGCCTTGGCAGCGCCTGGCTTCTTGAACGCATCAGTGAGTGTTGAATGGCTCTTGCTTTGCTACCTGCAGGCCAGTGGGCACGTGGGCTAACCCCGCTTGGTTGTCTTCTGAAAAGTCTGGGTGGAGGCTACTTTGGGCTGGAGGGCTCCCTTCTCCTCAGCCCTCTCCCCAACCCTCAAGCTGCCCCTCTGGGCTGAGAAAATCGGTCTTAGACCGTACACGGTAACCTGGTCTTGGCATATGTGGTGGGAAACTGCTGTAGAGCGGTGGTTCTCACTTTAGCATGTATGGGAATCACCTGGAGGGCTTATTAAAACACTTTGCTGCATTCCCGTGCCACCAACCACATACCCCCAGTTTCTGATTCAGCAGGTCTGGGGTGCGGCCTGAGGACTGGCATTTCTAATACATTTCCAGGTTATGCTGCTGCTCTGGCTCCACTCGCTGAAAACCATTGTCATAGAAGTTAACAGTGTTTTCTACGTACTCCATTTAAAGCAGCCCCTTCTTATTTCCTTACCCTGGTTTATTTTTCTTAAGAGCGCTTTTCCTTACTTGACTTTATGTATTACATATTTATCTGCTTTTTGCCTGTCCTTTAGTAAGATCCAGGAGGGGAGGGACTTTGTTTTGCTCACTGATGCACTGATGCAGTTCCATCTTCTAGGACAGTGCCTGGCACACAGTAGGAACTAAAAAGATATTTGTTGCTTGAATGAGCATGCCTATTAGAAGCCAAAGCTGAAACCATGAGAGTGAAAAAGGTCATTTGGGAAGAGAGGGAAAGAGTAAAAAGGAGAAGGGCCAATGACAGACCCTGAGGTACACGAACATTTTAATGGAATAACAGAAATAACAGAAAGCTAGGAGCCAAGCCTGGCACACAGCAGCTTCATAGAAATCCAGGGGAGGACACCAAGAGTGAGCAGCAGAGATCATCTAAGATGAAAAAATGGAAGAGTTCTTTATCAATTAGGTTTGTCAATAATTTTGGTAAAAGTAACTTAAGAAAGATGTCCAGAGTTAGCAGGCTGATCGCTTTGGATTGAGTACCGAATGGTAGATGAAAAAGTGGGGAAAAAATGAGTGTGGACTGTTTATTCAAGGATTTGGCCATGAGGGAATGCCTAGAGAGGGATGTAGATGAAAAAGAGTTTGTTTCTCTGTCTCCCTCTCTGTGTTGTGTGTGTGAGATAAAAAGGACTAAAGCATGATTTTGTTATTGGAAAGGAGTCTGTAAAGAGATGCTGAATATACAGGGCTGTGTAATAACAAGGTCCTAGAGGGGTTGGGGGATAGACCCAAGAGTAGGATGGGTGGGTAGAGTGGAAGACCCCTCACCCTCTGAAACCAGGGGGAAAGATGTGAAGGGGGCCAGTTTAGGTGCCTGGGCTGGAAGTTGAGGGGGTTCACATGTGAGAGCCTCCATTTTCTGTGGGAGTTGGAGCAGAGTCATTTTTGAGTGGTGAGGCAGGAGTGGGTAAGAAGTTTAAGAGGGATGGCAAAGGCTTGGAGTAATTGCTGGGAAACAGAATTGAACAGTGGCATCAAATGTCCCCCAATTCGGTATAATGTTAAAAAACTTTCAGAGGCAGGAATGCTGTGTTGGTTCTATCACAAGCTTCTAATTCACCCATCCCCTCACTATGTTTTTCAAAAGATTCATTCTTGTCATGAGGCATATAGTAAAGCTTCAGAAGCTTCACACACACACACACACACACACACACACACACACACACACTCTCTCTCTCTCTCTCTCTCTCTCTCTCTCTCTCTCTCTCTCTCTCTCTCTCTCTCTCTCTCTCTCTCTCTCTCTCTCTGTCTTTGTCTCTGTCTGTCTTTGTCTCTGTCTGTCTTTGTGTGTGTGTCTGTCTGTCTGTCTCTCCCTCTCTCCCTCTCTCCATCTCTCTGTCTCTCTGTCTGTCTCTCTCTCTCCCTCCCTCCATTACTGGCTATTTTCTAAGACAGGAATACTGGTAGGGGCAGCTAGAATTGAAATATACTCCCAGATGCAGGCAGGGATGGGAGGAGACCAGGTGGAGACAGTTAATTACGAGAAGTGGGCTCTGGTCATCGTAATAGGCAGCAGGGTGGAAAACACACTGGTTTTGACGCACAGAGCTCTCTGGTTGTAATTAATTGTAGGATCCCAAGGAGTGAACTCAACAAACAATCCACCAAGTCTTTGTGTAACAACAAAAAGCAAAAAACCAACAAAACACAGTTCTAGGTCTGGGGAACAGAGGCATCTCATAGGCAAGAGACATGACTTGTCACCTCATTCCCAGAACTAAGGCAGACCACAGTCCCAGAGCCTCCTGAGTGTAGCCCAAATATTATTAAAGAAGGATGCTGCGGAAATGCTGTACCTCAGTACTGCAGCCCTTCACCCCAGTCCTTCCCTAAAGGCCTTGTGACCCCTTATGGATAGCCACTCTGGAGAAAGTGCCCAAATTTTTCAGTGACTATCACTAATTTCTGGGACCCCAAATGTCATGGTTTGCCATCAACATTCTGAGTTTATAGGATTAGGTGGTAAATGAATTCTGGCCCAAGTTCACCTTTGAACACGGCTAATCTTCTGGTTATATACCCTACTTGTTGATTGAATACCTAGAATAAATCATCTTAGCAGCTGACAGAAATCCTACACTGGTGCATTCACTCATTGAGTAAGGGCTATTCCAATAGAAAATGCCAAGTGGAGTGCCAAAATAGTACATCAGAAGCTTGACCACATACCTGGAGAATTGCAGAGTGTCACCATCAAAGACATGAAAGATGCAGGTGTGATGGTTCCCACCTCATTCCCATTCACTTGCCAGGTTAGTCATCATAAAAGACTGTCAGTCAGGGAGAATGACAGCGCATTATTGTAAACTCACGCAAGTGAGGACTCCAACTGTAGCTGCTCTTCCAAATGAAGTCTCCTTACTGAAGCAACCCAGACACTTGGTTTGTAGTTATTAATCTGGAATTTCGCTATAGAATACCTTTTTAAAACTTTGTTTTTTCACATTATGCACCAATAACTTTCTAGATTCAATCATAAGTTTTTTTTTTGCCTATCATTTTTTGTTATATCCTTGTTTATAGCTGTATATGTTTCTTCACCCTTAAATGGGATTCATAATTGTACCTTTCTCACAGTAATTAGGAAGAAATTTAGATAATCTATGTTAAGAGCATATAGTAAGTGCTAAATATTTGTTACTTATTATCTCAGATAATTGGGGATGAGAGTCTGGGATAATGTGTTTTTTTCAATTCATTGTTCATTTTGCAGGAGTCATTCTCTAGTTAGTGAGATGATAAACTTTCTGAATCCTTACAAATCTGGAAATGTTTTTTCTCTCACTTGAATGTTGACTTGGCTTGGTAAAATATTTGTTTCGTCTTTGAAGATATTGGCCCACAGAGAAATCCAATAGCAATCAAATTTTCATTGCTTTATAGGTAACCTTTTTCTATATAGAATCTTTTGATTCCCTTTCTTCTGGCTTTGTCTAGGACAGGATCTTTATTTACTAGTTATTCTAAGGATTTTGTGGGACCTTTTAATCTAAAAAATTTTTTTCTTCAAATCTGGGACATTTCCTTCTTTTTAACCCCCCAGCTGTCACCACTATTCTTTCTATGCCATCTGTCATTCAATTGTTGGAATGTCTGGATCCATTCTTCATGTCTCGTCCTTTACCTTTTTGTTAATTTGCTATTTGGCCCTGTCCATTCTGCTGTATACCAGCTCATAAACTTTTTTTTGCTTTCTGTCAGGGGTTCCTCAATATTACTGGCTCGTTGACGGAACATTTTGTTCTCTAGAGCTTTTTCTGGATTTATTGTCATGGAATTTTAGATGGAAGATAATAAGGTTGATGTGTGTGCTCAAGTTTCTTTCTTGATTTAAATTCTTTTTTTTTTTCTTGGTCTGTCTTGTTCTTTTAATTAGATTGTACATTTTAAGGTAATTTTTTTTTTATACTACGCCTTTCTATTCTGTGCCTTTTAAACTACTGTTTTCTGGTTTTCGAGGACCTTATGAATCTGACTCGTTCCACCCATGCAACAAACACATCCCCAGGTTATTTACCCAAATACATCCTCGTTTTTAGTCTCCAGCTCTTTTATTTGCAGTGGCACCTGCAGAGTTCTTTGCTCATTCGGGCAGCCCTCCTCTCCTCATCCATTACTCTGGCTCTACAGTGATTCTCCACCAAGCAGTAGAATTGCCTGAAAATTTCCCTAACAGACCCAGACCTATCGAATCAAAATCTGAGTAGACCTGGATGTCATTTATTTTCCCCCTTAAATAAGCTCCACAGGTGATTCTGCGGCACACCCAGGTTAAGAACCTCTCAGCCTCCTGCTCCCAGCTGTCCGTCCCCAGGGCGGGGCGGTCCCCTACCCCCTACCCCCTACCCCCTTCCCCCTTGCCGGGAGGTGGTTGGAGAGGTTCTCTCGTGCAGCCCACCTCCACTCTTCCAATCACGTCGAAGGAGGCAGTCGCCGGCGATCCCAGAAGGCAGCCAACGCTGCCTGGGAGCCAGGCCAAGCGGCCCGCGACTGGGACGGAACCCAGACTGGACCCCCGAGCGGCCAGCCCTGCCCAACCGTCCCGCGGGCCGCGCGCCCTGGGGCTGGAACGCGGCGCCCCAGCGCACGCCGTCGGCCGTCGGGCACCGGTGCGCAGGCGCGCGGCCGCCTCTGCGCTGCTCGTCCCCGGCGGCTGGTGTAGGGAGAGCGCCTTTGACCTTGCGGGGCCCGCAACGGCGAGACGGGTGAGGGGCGGCCAGACGGGGCCAGCCGCAGCGGCATGCTCCACTTGCACTCTTCCCGCCGGCCTGTCACCCCAGGTCGTGGGCAGTCCCCGGGCACGTGGAAGGACAACGCCCCACACCGCCAGGGGCGGTGAGACGTTGGGGGCGGAGAACGGGAAGGGGACGCCTTACCTGGGCAACGTGGGGTGTGGGCTGGCGAAGAGGACTTTGGTGAGAGGAGCGGGGAGCCCCCTGTCGGTTTGGGGTGGCGAAAATAGGCTGGGGCGAGCGTCTTAACCTGGAGTCGTCTTGCGTGGGAAAGTGCCATTTTTCGTTTGCCTCATTCTCGGTCCTGGTTCCCACGGGCGATTCTGTCTGGGTAGACAGACTAATAAGACCCCAGACACACCCGAGTTAACACAGCCAGTGGCAGTGATTTCTTGCGACCCACGGAAGCTAACAGAGGTTGAGATTTAGAGTTCGAATTGCGTGGGCGCTTAGCGAAACGCAAGTTTCAGAGGGCGAGGACCCTCTGCTTTACCACCTTTAAACCTAACATCTCAGTTGTTTGTATTCCATGGGTCGTTTTAAACTTTATATAATCTTGGGTTTGCCTGCTTCTGTCTTAAATCTGTAGAGTGCAATGTCTGAACAAGAACGCATACAGGAATGCCTGAGGAAAGAAATAAGGTCGCTTCTCATTTCCACCAAAGATGGTCTGACCCCACAGCAGTTGGAGAAGGAGTACCTTCTGATGATTGGCAACCATTTACCACTCCGAATCCTTGGCTATCGTTCCACTATGGAGCTGATGTTGGACATGCCTGACGTTGTCAGTGTCTGCCCCTGTGGGGACGGCACCGTAATACTGAAAGGTGGGTTAAGATTTGACGTCTATAAAAATAATCACTTAGCAAAGAATTGTTTTAGCAATTGTCCTGCATCTCTTAGGCAGGGAATTTTAATATTTTGCGGGGGAGAGGGAGATCACAGGCCCCTTTGACCATGTGGGCAAAGTTAACAAAAACTACATTTTGCATATGATTTCAGATTATTGCACCGTAAGCTGGGAGAAGGAGTGGGACTTTTTAACTATAAAATCATTTTTAAAACTCCATGAAGCTCTTGTGTACGTGCACGCATATGCACACCCAGACACAAACACACAAAACTTGTTGGTCTCAAGAGTTTCAACCTTTCAGGAGTTAGTTAGCAGTAATGATATATTGGGTTTTACTTTTCTCTCTTCATCCTCTGATAGAGGAGCTAATAAGCTGTTGTCCAAAATGCAAAAAGTGGAAGAACCAAGGGTTCATATTTCCCATACTACCTAGATACACAGCTCCTTGGCGAGTGTTAAAACAAAGCTTAATGAAGGGAGTAAGTTTTAACCTAAAAACGATTTCCATTTTTTTTTTCTTCCCAACTCTTTAGCCATTCCTGATGAATCCACTAAAGGAATAGCAAGCTTAGTTGCAAAACAGAGGAGCAGCCATAAGGTTCGAAACTCCATGCAGAGGGGAAGGGCCAGTGTTTGCTCTGGGCCAAGCTCTCGTCCGAGAGTGCCTTACCGAGGACGGGTGCCCCCTATTCTTCCAGCCGTGGTGAAGAGCGAGTTGAAGGACCTCCTGGCGTTATCCCCTGTTCTCCTTTCTGATTTCGAAAAGGCATTTGCCAGGCGATTTGGACGATCATTCCAGTATGTGCAGTATGGGTTCCTGTCTATGTTTGAAGTGCTGAATGCTGCTTCCGATGTCATTTCTGTAGAGCAGACCAGAGCAGGTTCTTTGTTGATGCTAAAGAAGAGCATATCAGAGGAAAAGCAAAGAGGATGGCCAGCAGGTAAGCATGTTAGCACTGGTAACTGTATTGTGGGTGAGCAAATTTTGGAGCAATCTTGACGTATATAGAGGTAAGTCATAGCTAAGCTCCACCAGTTTGTTGAATCCTGGCTCTACCATTCGCTGGCTGAGTGATCTCAGGCAAGTTACTTAAAATGTCTAAGCATTAGTTTTCTCATCTGTGTAATGAAAATAATAATACTTCTTAGACTTGTGCTGAGGATTAAGTGAGAGGAGGTCTGTAAAGTACCTAGCAGTTAGTAAGCTCATAAGTAGTAGCTATTATAAAAACCTAAGATCAGCTCTCGCTAAAGCACTGTAATTGAACATTAGTTCTATGTGTTCATGTAAAGAAGATGTAACATGAAAAATGAAAACTTTTAAAAATGCTGGTTAGTAGCATTTGACATCTGACCTTTGCCATCACTGGTCTTTGATATAATAGCAGGCACTGCAGTAATTTATGTAGTGTTATAATAAGCACCTTATTTGCATAGCATTTACTTTGCGTTCTTATTGCCATACTATAGACAAGAAGGGTACGTAACCCTACCTGATAGATAAGAATACTAAAGCTCTGGAAAGCTAAGTGACTTTTCCAAAGTCACATGGTTGGAAAAGTGGTCCAGCCGGGATTAGATACCCAGCTCTCACTGCTGCTCATCCAATGCTTTTCCTCCCCAAGCACCGTCCTTCTCAAAGGCTCAAAAGACCAGTACGATCGTTTGTGTAGTGTTTCTCTAGACCTTTGACAGCATGGAATCTATACACTGAGCTTATTTGGGGGATTCTATGCCTGTTTCAGTGATTTTTCTTTTTCTCCAAAATCTGTTTTTAGGTTAACATAGATGAACCATGAGAATGTCATGAGTTTATAAACTAATATTTAAGCAGTGGTGGGTAATGTCATTGGATGAGGATCTGCAAGGGGGTTTACATGCTCTGGCTGGGGAAGGCCATGGGGGCTATGGGATGTTCAGAGTTTAGCCCTCAACTATATCAATATTCTTGAGGTGCTCAAACTTAGGGAGACTAACTCATGTTATTAAACTTACAAGAAGTTCATGCTCGCCATCCATGGCCCTTATTATCATCAGGATATCTTAGAATTGTGGGGTTTCTTTGGTGAGCTTGATCTTAGGATAAAGAGATGAAGTTCAGTGGTACATTTTTCATCTTGTATAACAGAATACACCTCTCCAATGGTATTCCCCTCCCTACAAATCTTAAAGAAAAAAAAATCTATACTCAATAATATCTTTATAGCTTTTCATTCCCTCCACCCCACACACATATTGCTAGGTGGTTATCCAGTTTGAGGCATAATTCTAAACAGACTCCTTACCTGGAGACTTTTTGATCTCTTAAACAGGATACAGTTTTGTAGAGTTTTACCTATTGAATCCTGCCTCTCTGTAATTATATTTGGGTGACTTTAAGTGGAGTTCCAGATAGTCCCAACTTTTACAGTAACACACTTAATCTCTTGGTTTTCTTCTGTAGATGACTAATCACTTCAATTATGTATAAATTGCGTTGGTTTTATATTTAAAATGTAGAGTTACTTTCCTTAATTTTTAGTTGCAAGTTGAGGTCAGCTCACAGTAGCTTCTATATATAATTACCAGAAAATAAACTAGAAATTTCTAGTGACAATTTTTCTCTCTTCTTTTCACAAAAGGTAAAATTTTTAACCAGCCTTTTAGAATGAAACAAGAAGGGCCATACCCCACAGGCTTCCCAGTGGCAAAGGCACGATTTTCACAGCCCACTTCAAACATGGAACCACCAAATCAAATATTGACCATGGAAAAGACTTTTAAGTCAAATGTAGTGGATCCTTCAAGGCTGAATCACACTGAAAAATTAAACCAGGTGAGCTATCGAAGTTTGGAGTTTTAAGTACACCGAGAATGTGTTTAAATTCAGTGGGTATTACTTAGGTCTGATGGAAAAGCTGATTTTTAAAAATTTAAGTCATTCATCAATTTCAGATTTAACTTAAGCATTTTCTGTGGTCCTGTGGATTATTAAGAAGTGAGAAGTGACAGTGAGAAAAGAGTACAGTTTTGTCAACTCCAGGGTTTCTACTGTTTTCTGCGGATGACTCCCACATCTGTATCTCTAGTTCCAGCTTCTCACCTAAGCTCTGGAAGCATTTTGCATTTTCCCGCATGAATATCTTCACCTGAGTGGCT
>JAQQSQ010000639.1:0-14085 GCA_028627145.1 Eidolon dupreanum
CTTTTATAATTTCTATTTCCAATTTTGCGTTTTTTATCTCTTTGTTGAAGTTCTCACTCAATTCATCCACACTTCTCATAAGTTCATTGAGCATCTTTAGAACCAGTGTTTTGAACTCTGCATCTGTTAGATTGCTGGACTCCATTATTTCTGAATCTCTGTTCTGTACTCTCATATGGTTTCTACTTCTTTGTCTTCCCATTTTGGCTGCTTTTCCATGTCTATTTCTATGCACTAAGCAAAGCTTTTAAGTCTCCCAGTCTTATTAGTGTGGATTTGTGTAGTAGGTATCCAGTGGCACAGTCCTGAGAGGAGTTCAGCTGCAGGTCAAGTTTAGCCCCTGTCTGTGTCCCTCCAGGGCCACCAGTTAAGATTCAACAAGCAAATTACAGATACTGTACTTATAGTTGCCTCAAAAGGCCATACCAGAACTTGTGGTCAGCTGCCACCGGTGTGAGTCTTAGCGCTGCTCAGGAAGGAACACTGGACTCACCAATTGGGTGTGGCTTGGGTGGGGCTACGAGTTGGAGGAGGCAGAGTTTCATGGAACTCTGGGCAGTGTGACCTCTGTTATCTAGTTTAATGACATCTCAGGTATGGTGGCTCTGCATCCACTCACTGGACTGCTTTAGTGGAGTCCAGCCGCTTTGCTGCTGGGGATCCGGCAGCATCTATAAAAATATTAATGATATATTCCCTGGTGCCCCCCCCCCACCCGCCATGCAGCTGACTGGTGCTGGTGCTCAGAGCGAGCAGGTCTGTTACTGTGAAAGTCAGCTTGCAGACACGGCCCCTTTAAGAGGCATCTGCTGCTGCTGCAGCCTCTGTCCCACTCAGCTGTTTAGGAATGGGCAGCCTGGCGTCTTTGCCCCTCCTACCTTCTACCCTTGCAGGTTGATTTATTATTTCTCTCCCTAATTGTAGTGCTTCTGTTCCTCAAGATCCCAGGTGACTTTCTTTGCGGTTTGCTTTCTGTTTCTGTCACAGCTTTGATTTGGTCGCAAGAGGGATGAACAGAGCCTCTTTACCTCTACATTGTTTTTTTTTCTCTCCACAACAGATTTTTTAAAACAAATACTTCTTGGCCTTGCTAAGACATTTCACGTTACTTTCCAACTCTTTCTTGACATCCTCTCAGTTTACATAATGTTACAGTGTCTTATTACATCTCCTACCATTTGAACAAGTCCTTTATTGACTCTTCTTCAGGCTCATCTTATTATTTCAACTCCTAAATTATATAAATGGATGTCTTTAGCTGTCTAGGTTATTATAGCAAAAATACTATAGACTAGGTGGCTTATAAACAATAGAAATTTATTTCTCACAGTTCTGGAAGCTGGGAAGTCCAAGAGTAAGGTGCTGGCAGATGAATGTCTGGTGAGGACATGTTTCCTGGTTCATAGATGGCTGTCTTTTCATTGCATCCTTACATGGCTGAAAAGACAAGGGAATTCTATGGGATCTCTTGTAAAAAGACACAAATCTCATTCATGAGGGCTCTTCCCTAAGGACCTATTCACCTCCCAGAAGCCCCACTTCTTAATATCATCGCATTAGGGGTAGGATTTCAACATATGAATTTTGGGGGGACATAAACATCCAGCCTATAGCAATAAGTATTCTCCACATCTTCTGTTTCTTCCTTCTTTTCATGTTTCCCCTCAGAGATCTCATCTTGCTATGTGAACTTGAACAAATAACCTAACATTTTTGTGCCTCAGTTTCCTCATATGCAAAATAAGGACAATAACTATTCTGTACTACAGGGTTGTTAAATGCTTTTAATTAGTTAACACATGTAAAGCAGTTTGAACATTGCCTAGCCCATAGAAAGAGTATGAGTGATTTCCAAATCTATACCTCCATCTCTTCTGGAGATTATCCCAAGCTCCAAACTAGCATATACATTTTTTATTGGACACAATTTTGTAAAACAGGGGTCCCCAACCCCAGGGCCATAGACTAGTACTGGTAGGTGGACCGTAGGAACCAGGCCACAGAGCAGAAGGTGAGTGGCATGGGAATGAGTGAGACTTCATCTGTATTTGCAGCCACTCTCAACGCTAGCATCACCACCTCAGTTCCACCTCAGATTATCAGATATTATATTCTCATAGGAGCACCAGTCCCTGGTGCCAAAAAGGTTGAGGACTGCTGCCATAAAATGTACTGCTTTCTTTCATCCTCAACTAATTGAATACAGATGTCCACCTTTCCCTGAAATCCAGATATTTCCTGAGTGTTCCATTTCTATTAATGGTATCGTTGTTAACTAGATATTTGAACTAAAAGTCTCAGTCAACTTCTACATTTTATATCTTCCCTGACCTAAGTCCTAATGATAATTCTTTATTGTCTCATCAATTGCCTCTTTTTAATACACATTGTTACTATGGTAGCTCAGATTTTTTTCTTCTCACTATTGGATTAGAGTATTACAATAACACTCTAACGAGGCTTTTTTTCTGTAACCTCTCATGCCCTACTCCTAACTCATTATAGTAATCATTATTAAACTAATCTTATGAAGAATTGTTTCATAAAAATATTCGTATACTCAACATTCTTCAATAAATCTCTTAGAGTGTCCCCAAACCCTCCAAAATCGGCCTTTTACAATCCTCTCTTCTGAATTTATAACTCGTGTTGCTATTACTTTTGTAATTAATCAATCATTTTACCTTATGAATCACATATTAGTACTTAAAATTTATGGAATCACATTGTAACTGTCACTATGAAATTTATATAAGATTCTTGTAGACAATTATAGAATATACATTTTTTTTTTCCTATGGTAACTACCTTACATTATACACAATGAGCATTGGCCTACTTTGTTTATATTATCACATATTTGTTATAAACCAGAGTTGATTTGCCAATCTAAATAATCACAATTGGTAACAGTACCTCTACCCTTAACCTTGTAAAGAATAATATTTTACATAACAAACAATATGTTGTGGTAAGACATAATTAATCATTGTGGCCACTAACATTTCTGTTAATATTCATTCAAAAGCAGATTACTAGACCATTCTAAAGTCCATTTTCAATGGACTCTCTTTTATTAGTGGTCAGAAACTGCACCTTGCACTACACTTTAAACTTTTGGTGATATAGTTAGGATTTGTCTCTACAGCAGACTGAGCCCTTTACATACTCTAAACAAGGGATTCTCAACTGAGGAAATTTTGCTCCCCACAGGACATTTTGCAATGTCTGGAGATATTTTTGGTTGCCACAACTGGGAAGGAGGGGTGTATTGGGACATCTAGTGGAGAAGAGGTCAAGGATACTGCTAAATATCCCACTCTGTCCGGGACAGGCCCCCACAACAAAGAATTATCCAGTCCAAAATGTCAATAATGCCAAAACTGAGAAACCCCTGTTTATATGTACATTGACTCTGAGAGTCCCTTCCTGATTCTTAAATTCTTACAGGTCCTTTTTTTTCTCCTCATATTCAGCTATTTGCCCTCTATCTACTGGCTTAGCCATGCCCTATTCCTTAAATTAATTTCATACTTAGCTAGGAGGGATAAAATGCTGACTTGATTGATGCCTTGATATGTGAGCTTCTGCTTTATTCTGAAAACCAAGCCTCCTCTAATTTAATTTTGACAAATAGTTCTATATTGTGTCCTATATTCCTGAATACTTTAGTAATTCAAGAGCTAGAGCTTATGTTACTCTTGCTAGTTGTCTTACTAAGAAAGAGTCTTGCCCCCTAATATTCCATAACTGTTTTTTGTATTAACTATGAGACTTCCTTTACCATTACCTGCTTTTGAATTTTCCAATTTTTCTTCACCTGTTTGTACAGTTACCTGCTTATCTCTGGGGCTGATATTGTCATTACACTGAAAAACCCATTCAAAGTAGGTATTCATCATAAAAATCCTGTCGGCTCTACTCTTGAAAATAGTTCTCCAACATAAATACCATGGTAGCACAAAGTGTTACAAATTCTCTTTAGCACAAATATGATGAAAACAATTGCAGCATCTTTATTAATAGCTTCTTTCTTAAACAATGCAGAAGAAAGTAAAGACAGTATTCAAAAAAAATTAGATTGGTTTCCATTCACTATCTGACATTTTCTGGATCAACATTTCATTTAAAAAAAAATAAGAACAAATAATTATTGTGGTATTTCAATTCAGTTGTAACTTAAGGATGATTTTATAAAGAAGAAATGGTAAACAGAAGCAAAAAATAAACCATATGGTAATAAACAAATTAACTCTCTAAAAATCCATTAGCAAAAAGAGCTACAAAAATGTTCAAGATCTTAGAAATGATTATATGTAGATATTCTTTGAATTCATGCATATACAGTTTTGTTTGAAAATAACAAATAGCTTGTTTAAAGCAGTTTATAATTTGAGTTGTTCTGACTGCCCCACAGTGGCATATCTAAACATAAAAAAAATAAGACCAGAATTTTTCATTTTCTGTTCATACTAGAGGAATTATTATAATTTTCTCCATCATGTCATATTAATAATCAATATTTAAAGGCCAAACAAAACACAACCCAAAATCACATTTCTTTAGAGAGCTCTTATTAAAGAAAGAAAGCATCTTCCCTTAAACATTGTTACATTTTCCATTTCTAAACAGTAGTTTAGATGAAGCACATAAAGAAGATAAGTGAGACTGATTCAGAGAACAAGCCAGTCACTGAATCCTAGAAATAAGGAATTATGTTTAAATAGGAATTCATGAATTGTAAAAGTTTCAGGGCAAGCACTTTACATGCTCAAGTGTATGAAAGTTTTGTTTTAAACCCTGCCTGAATCTATCCAATTTGTACCATATTTTATTTTAGATATAGTGACTAGTGATCAATGCATGACAGGATTATTATTGCCTTTGCCATAATAATGCTTTGTTTATAATAAAATTTATCTTCATTTAGTAATACTGCATATGAAGCTTTCACTTCCATCCATTTCATTAGAGATTATAGCCTCAGGTGACAAAATTACTATTTTTTCTTCAATGCACATTAAGTTATAAAAGTCAGCAGGCTACTGCTAGACCTGCACTCTATTTTACTCTAAAACAATAAACAAATAAACCGTCCATAAGTTAAACAAGTTTTTAGTCACAGGAGCTCATATTTCAGGAGTTCATATAACAGTGGCATTTTCTCAGAAAATTTGAAATCTCTAAATCTGTCAAAATATAAACACAATACAGTATGTTAAAATGGCAAGCAAATTCTGTTTATAAAATTTCATTGTAACACTACAACTTTTTTATTTGGTTTGTTTTGAATTTTGTTTTTGCATCCAAAATGATGCAGAGTTAACTAGACCTTTTAGTTAATATTCCAGTTAATAACATTAACTGGAACTCTTCCTACATGTTGAAGTACTGTATCACTTCAATTGGGAAAACTGTGAAGTCTGGGCTTGGAATGCACAAAATGAGGCTAAAATGCAAAGTATAAGTTAGTTTATAGCTTTGTAAGCCCCTAGGAGGATGACAAAATTATATTTTATTATAACTGAAAATATTTCAGCAATGTCCTCTTAGCTATGTTTCTATTTTCTTTTCTTTATTTTATCTTTTTTCTTTCTCAGAAGTATCTGTGTGTTGAGTAACAAGAATTCTGCCCTCCCTTATTTCAGAAGGGTTATTTAGTTACAAGGCTTGGATTTTTAGTTTGCAAGGTTAAATATGAAATCTTACTCCTTCTGGTCTCTCTAAGCATACTGCACTGCCCTACTGAATTATTACCTCTTTCCAATAAACAGCATGCTAGTTCTAAGAAGCATTTAATGACATTTACAATTAAAAGTCTTATCTAAGCATATGTTTATGAAATAATTAGCCTCATTAATGGGTTTGCCACAAAGTCGCTCTTAATGATGTTCTGTGGAAGAGATTAGAGGTGAAAAAGGAAGTGAATTTAAAAGGGAAAACAAGCATGAGAACAAACAACCATTTACCTTTGATTCAGTTTTTCAGGTCTGTTGTTGCACTGACAATTTTCATAGCTGCCCTTGGAACAAAGGTACTTGGAATGAGAGTCAAAAAGAAAAATGGAAGGGGGATACAGTCACTAATATTGTGATAATTTTGTAGGGTGACAGTTGATTACTAGAATGTGGAGTGATCACATTGTAAGGTATAAAAATATTGAATTACTATATTGTACACCTGAAACTAATATAAAAAATATAAGATTCTATACCAATTGTACTTAAATAAAAATAAATTTAAAATAAATTAGTCAATTAAAAAAAGAAAACCATGTCACTTTTCACCCCTAAGACATTCCTCTGCTTTTCTGAAAAACTAGGCATAAAGCTCTAGACAGAGCTGCCACTAGCTCATAGAGCATCTTCATATAGTTTCTTTAAAACACCTGTATTAGTTTTCTATTGCTTTTATATCAAATCGCCACAATCTTAGAGACTTAAAAAAAAAACACATTTTTATCTCATAGTTCTATAGGTCATAAACCCAGGTGTACTTGACTGGATTATTTGCTCAAGGTGTCACAGAGCTGAAATCAACATTTAGGTGGATCTGTATTCCTTTAGTGTAGATTTGGGGGAAGAATCTGCTTCCAAGATCATTCAGGTTGTAGGCAGAATCCAGTTCCTTATGTTGTAGGACTAAGGTTCCTGCTCCCTTACTGGCTTCTAGCTGGGGGTTACTCTCAGTTCCCAATGTTTATATGAATTCCTCTGCACATGAGCCCCTCTAAATTGAAAATTAGCAAAGACATTCTGAATCCCTTATGCTCTTAGAATCTCTCATTTTTTCCTTCTGTGACCAGCAGGAGAAAACTCTCTGCTTTTAAGGGGGTTACATGATTAGGTCAGGACTACCTCGATAATATCTATATTTTATGATTAACTGACTTGGGACATTCATTACATTTGCCAAATCCTTTCATGATAGTTTCTAGATAAATGTTTGATTGAAGAATTGAGGCACAGAAACCTTAAGCAAGGTTTATGGGTGGAGGGGTCTTTAAAATTCTGACTGCCACAATATACTTTCTCTAAGAGAAAAACTTTCAGGATGTACAGCTTGGATTTAAGTTCTCCGTTGTAAATTCCTTGTGCTATGAAAAGTTGCACAACCATACATAGCTGTTTTGAACTATAGCTTCTAGGGATCAAGGGTCCTTGTCCTTACTCTTTGCTTTCTTTCTCTCCTTCGAACCTTTCCTGCCTTGCCCTTAGACAGCATATTGTCATAATATATCTTCTCCTCACCTTCTCTTAAACTCCAATCATTGTTTTCCTGTGTTTGAATTTGTTAATGTGTTCTTGATAATAATTGGCACATAATTGTTGATCTGGAATTCATCTTTATGCTTAATTTATTTCTATCATTGGAGACATGTTTTTCCCCAATAAATTGTGTCATTCAAATGGCCTTCAATAACTTCTTATTTTATTTTAACTAAATGAAAAACCATAAACCCATGAGAGTAGCTTATATTTCTCTTACTCATTTTTACTGGCAAAAGAAAAGTACACAGTTGCTAAATTCCAATTTAGATAATGGTCAATTGAAGAGTATATAATTGTGCTGTTAACATTATTACCTGAGATATACTAAATCACATTTTATTTTGCTCTACCATTAAGACAACATCTAAGGTGACACAATAGTAGAAATGGAGTACATACAGAAAAGTAACTATGAAGAAAATGTTTTTAGTAGATCTAGTAGAGATTTAGAAAAACAATTATTTAAATAATAACAATTCTTGAGTCTGATTTGTCTGGGAATTAAAAAGATTTATTTACCTTTCAAATGTGTTAAACTTCTGGTGGATAGAGACATCATTCAGAAAACATGGAGACTGAACCTCTCTACTGGATAGAAAAGTAGATATGAACTTCTTCATTTGTAAGCTGTCACAGTAATTGACCAAGAAAACTGCTATTCCCATGCAAATGTTAGATGGATGTAATCCCTCCTCAGACATGAACACTCTGTTATTCCTTAGGGACATAGCAAATAAAAAAAAAAAAAAAGGGCTCATCTCACTCATTGTAAAAGGTTTGTGAGTCTACCACAGCAAGATCTTTGGAATTCTAGGACAGAGGAACTAGATGACTAGATGAGTTTCAGTTTCTTCATCAGTAAAATGAGAATGCAGGCCTAAATGTTTTTAAAGATCTCATTGAGTTCTGAGAGTCTATAGTGACAGCATCATGGACTTTTGACAAGTGTTTTGACAAATGTATGTGCTAAAATTGTGTAAATAGCAACTTTCTAGGCAAACTGTTACTAGAACAAACTATGATCCAGGGCAAGCCCATGAGAGTCAAGAGAATTTAGTTTTCACCTTGATTCTACGAACAATGAGCTATAATCCTGGCGGTTTAATCTCTGTTAACCTCATCCCCTCATCTCTGAAATTGAGCTAAGGCTTTTTATAACCACTTAATAGCACTATTTTTTGAGGATCAATCAAATAACAGACATGAGGCTGCTAAATAGTTCAAAATTATATAGGATTATACAGGATGATAAATATATCCTGGGAAGTTACTTTCATGAAAAATTTATTCTGCCATGCAGTAAATGAGTAGGCTTGTAAACAAGTTATTTATATCCACCGGGCCTCAGTTTTCTCAACTGTAAAATAAGGATGATGGCCTAGATCAGTGATTTATCTTAATTTTTTTTTTTTTAGCAGCAAAACTCTGACATCATACAAATTGTTCTCACATAAATAGCAGAGGAAAAAAAGGAGCAGTTCTAACTGAGGATGATGCAGGTTCTTGACTACCCAGCTTCTTTCTCATTGCTTCTAAGGCAACTCTGAAACCCTAGGACTCTGAAGAATACAGTGTAAAAAAGTATGAAGCAGATGATTTTTAATATGTATTCTGGTTTCAACTATATGTGTTAAATTATGACAACTAAAAAGATCTATTCACTAGTCGTTATATAAACAACTTTTTATTATCTCAGAAAACAATAGGAAGTAAATGCAATACTTTTATAGCAACTTTTTTTTATTTGTGTTTGTTTTATTTTCATACTTTAAAAGACTACATGTCTTACCAATTATGAAACAAAGTTTGTTGTCATAAATGTTTTTACTATTTCTACTTCACTGTTTAGAGATTAAAGCAGATTAATTTTTTTTCATTTAAAATATCATTATAGAACAACTACTTCTTGTGTTCTCATCACACAAAGTAGTTATTACTCATTGTCAAAAAAATAGTGAAATTTGTATAGCAGTACAGATGAACTCCATAATAAACACTCAAAGAAAAGTCAATAGCCTGTTGATGTGATTAGACCCATTGAAAGACCTAGGCTCCATTGGATTGACACATTTCAGAACACAGTATTTTATTTCCTTCCAAATGATAAAAACTAAGTTTGTGATCATGGAATTATATGGCATTATGGCACTCTTCTAAAAAAATATTGAAAATATTTGGTTATAAGTGAGCTAAAATAGGTAGTGCCAATATTCCAAAAAGGTATACAATTGACAAATAAGCACTTACTGTGAACTCAGCACATATACCTCATGAATTCAGAATTCTACTTGAAGAAGACCCACATTTTGTCTTAAACTTATGATAAGGGGTAACCATTTACAGCTATAAGGGAATATTCTGCTATCCAATTAGAAACATAATTTTGAAACTAATTAAAAGCCTATATGTATATCTAAGTCAGGTTAATTTTAGAAAAGTTTAAACAAAATACAAATAGAAATGACAAAGTTAATGCTATAAATTCCTTCATTATTGTCAAAAATAACTTTGGTGAACAGAATAAAATTGTAAATGTCATAGATCTATTGTGTATATTATTTTCTGTGGAGAGTTTGATAAAAATTTCAAAAATAAGTGCTTTACTTTTAATATTGCCTATGTTGAACACTATTTTTAATTTTAACCAAATGTGTGTCTTTAATGTCCATAGTTGACTGTTAACAGCCAAAACTGATGCCACACCATAATCACCTAACATGTCAATAATCTATGAAGTGAACTTGGTCTATGAGAGATCATTCAGTTGATCTGCTCAATTATGTACATTAGAACACATGCAAGTTCTCTTTTATGTCTGCAAAAGAAAGCTAATTTCTTAATGAAACAAAGACAAAACAAAATTTTTAAAATTATGATTAAGTAAAATGAGTTTCACTTATACTGTGTCTATTATCTGAAATCACTTTTCAAACCAATGTATCAGTCATTTCAGGGGTGCTACTTAGCAACAAAATAACATAATACAACATAACATAGATGTTTGAGGCAGGAAGTAAAAGAGAACTATATATAATGGTTGCTATAAGGGGGTTTTTAATTAGGCAGAGTGTAATTTATTAGAAACTATACTTTGACCAAATAACTGGTATTGTTTCTCAGAAATGTTTTGATACATAGTAAAGACACTCTATACCAAATGCTTGGATCTTTAAAAACAAACAACAACAACAAAAAAAAAACACTGCTATTTAAATCTACGAATTTGATTTTAATCATTTAAAATGTTCTATTGTATAATTTTATACATTGAAATATTAAAATGAAAATTTAGAGACATAAAGGAGTAATTTTTAATACAATTGGGCTTCAGTTCTTCTCTTGTGATAGGTCTTCAATATACAAGTAATTTTAATCTATTTTTCACATGTTTTCTCAGTAGAAATATAGGTACCTTATAAGGCACTGTTTCTTAAAGTGAGTTCAACAGAACAATGACAAGTGTCTTTGATAAAAAGAAAGAATAAAGAAAGACTCTATAGACAGTTAATTTTGGGAAATTCTGGATTATACAATATTGAATGTATTTCTTTGTTGCAGTGCATCTTAGAGTCTTTAAAGTTAATATTAATTACAAATCCAAGGAACATGCTTTTAATAACTCCATTCTAAGTAAATATATCACTTAGAAAGTAAGTATTTGGCAAGGGTAATATGGTTGCCTGAATGAATCTTTAAGGTAGCTTACTAAGCAAACTGATGGATCTGCTTCAGTCCTTGTGCACTGGGTATGAGGATCAGTAAAATAATCAATGACACAAATTAATTAACTAATTTAGATTTTTTGATCCCCCAATACTAAATTTTATAGTATATGGCCTCTGATTCAGCACCAAATATTTCAGAATAGAAAACTTAAATTTCTTAGGTTTCCATTTTTGTGTGTGAACATGCATACATAGTATTTTGGTAATAGCCAGCATTTCTGATTTCTATCTTCATTATTTTTTTAGTTCCCCTATTATCTATTACATTTTTAGTATTAGCAACATATGACTGGTAGATAACTGAATTCTAATTTATGACATTCTGTTCATGTATGAACAAGAACCAGGAAGAAAAGAAAGACAATTCTTTCTCCCAATGGTATTGTGATTTAAGAAAGTGTTAACACATTTTTGGCATCCTTGCTTAATAGTCTGTATGTATTTTAACAAACCAAGTTAAAAAAGAGCCTTATTCTTTCAAATTTAGAATTTGTTATTATTTTGAGATTCATTAGTTTAATTAGTTAGAGCATGTACTAATGAGTCCAAGGCCATGGAATTGTATCGCATATAGGCCAGCTAATTTTGTATAGAAAAAAATATTTTGTTTCCACCCACACTAGGCCTTTTGCCAT
Source organism: Eidolon dupreanum (assembly GCA_028627145.1). NCBI lineage: Eukaryota > Metazoa > Chordata > Mammalia > Chiroptera > Pteropodidae > Eidolon > Eidolon dupreanum. The sequence goes on from JAQQSQ010000639.1 coordinate 11,632, forward strand.
TAACTAATCCTCTAAGAAATGTCTATTTTTTATCACAAAGTAAACCCATTGTCACTTTTTTTTAAAGAGCAAGCAGGATCATATGCATATGTTAGCAGCACACTTGTTCATCATTATTAACTAACAGATCTTCAGCCATACCTCTAAACACATATTTACTTAAAGGGACTCTCCCAAGGGGAAAAACTCAATGTTCAATCATATTTTACCTAACAACACTTCATTTTAACTATTCATTTTAACTGTTCTTTCTGTTTTATAAGTATCAACATTTTTTCTAATTGAAAAATACTATGTGCAGTATAACAACAAACATTAAAAACAATTAAGAGACTCATGGACTATTTTTATCTGCTAACATCTAATTATTCTTTATTTTTATGAAAGAATACCATTTACTTCAATTTAGTCTGTCAGTTATGATTCCATTTTTTCTTTAGAGCATATTGTAAATAATAGCACAGAATTTCAATTGGAGTGGATAAAATTGTTGCATTGCTTTATATCCCTTGTTATTTAAAAAAAAATGACAACTGGTCTGAAGAAAAGTTTTAAAGTTTGACTAATGCTCCTTTTGTGTGAAATATAATATACTTAGCAGTTCAAAGTGGAAATGATCTAATCCAAGAGAGGATTGTCATCATAGAACTTGAAAAAAAAAAAGATTGATTTGAAAATTTTCTATTTTATGTTCAATACAAAATTCCATTTCACTTGATTTCTAAGGAATTTCACATATTCTTTAAACATGACAGATGATTATCTGAGAAGAAAAATGTCTTATGACCAAAAGTCCAAAACTTGAACAAATTTTATAATTTCCGAGATGATAAGGGCCACTCTTGGTTTACAGAGCTTCATATTATATGTATTGAATGCTTTTTGTCTTTTAATTAAAGGACCAAAATCTCTTTCTCAAGTGGATGAAGGTTCTGTTATTTTTGTTGTCATTGTTGATATGACTAAGAATCATATTTCAGAAGGCTACTACGGAAACAAAATTTTTTCAGAATTAAAAATCAAAATTATTTTGTAGGCCTAAATTAACCTACTCAGTGAAGACTCAAGCTTATAATTTAAAGGAATTCTTTTGACATGGATAAATAGGAGGTTAAATCTCATTTTGTGGAGTCTGAAGCTAATACATGGTCTCTCTTTAACAAAAGGATACAAAATTTGGTTCAAGTAAATTATTAATTTATAGAGAAAAAAGAATCACAACAAATGACAAATTTTTAAAAGCTGATAGCACAAATATCATGCAATTCAAGAGAATAGCATATGTGTATTAATAAACTGTTTGACATATCTCTATACTATTTTTCAACATTTTTGGCTGCATATCATTCGATTGTCTCTTCATATGATAATGATTTTCTAATATCGGGCCTCAGAAAAGGCCTATGCAAGTAAGGAGCCTTAAATTAAAACTTCATTAGGTTTATAGTAAATCTGGCTCTGTTTATATCAGTCATTTGAACACTGTATGTTTGTTCAAATGATCTAAACTAGTGACTACTTGTTATTTCAAAATATATGTCTATATATACCTATATTTATATTTATATCTACCTATACAGATAGATATGTATGTATCTATCTGTATATATATGTAGGAACACACACATGTAAAATACAAAGCATTATTTTTTATGGCTTTATTTAAATATAATAAATGACTAGTTACTTGTATTTACATTGCACGATTTAATGAGTATTTTTCAATTATAGTTGGCATACAATAATATATTTGTACAGTTTGTACAGTTTCATTTGTACAGCGTAGTAATTAGAGATCTATGTAATTCAAAAAGTGATCACTCCACTAAATCTACTACCCCTCTTCCCCCTTACATATTTATGACAACATCGTTAACTATTTTCCTGATGCTACACTTTATATCTCCATGTCTATTTTGTAATTATCCATTTGTACATCTTAGTCCCTTTGTCCTTTTTCTCCATCCTCCCAACTCTCTCCCATCTAGTAGCCCTCAAAATATTCTCCGTATCTATAAGTGTGTTTCCACTTTGTTGTTGTTGTTGTTGTTGTTGTTGTTGTTGTTGCTGTTGCTGTTTATTTTGTTCTTTAGATTCCACATGTAAGTGAAACCATGAGATACCTGTCCCTCTCTATCTCACTCACCCAATTCAATACAATACCCTCCAGGTCCATCAAGGCAATATCTTTTCCATCCCCTTACTTTTAGTCTGTGTGTGACTTTTAATCTGAAGTGAGTCTCTTGTAGGCATCATATGTAGAGACCTCGTGTTCTTATGCATTCAACCACTCCATATTTTGGTTGGAGTACTTAATTCTTATCCATTTGAGGTACTTGTTGATAGGAACATCCTTATTACTATTCTTTATTCCTATTTTGGATACATGTTATTTCTTCTTAAAGAAGTGCTTCCAACATTTCCTATAATACTAGCTTGATGTTGATAAATTCC
>JAQQSQ010000640.1:0-14081 GCA_028627145.1 Eidolon dupreanum
TGTATAAATCTCCTAATTTATTTAAAAAGAACACTTATTTAATTCTAAAGCCGGTCATATTTTAGGTGATTTTTCTGTAGGCTAAATAAGACTTATTTTCTCATGCTATACCATGACACTATAACTTAGACAGACAAAAACAAAGACACAAAACTTTGGGGTTTTTTGGCCACGTTAAAATAATAAATATTATCTGCGAAAGATGTTTACACTTTTTTCATTGTTGTTTTTTACTTTTCATTATGTACCATGACTTTGGATCTCAAGAAACACCTTGTTTTTCTATGAGACAGAGTGGCTTGGTACAATTCCTAGTTTGTTTCTTTTGGAAACCCACCAAATTCTTTATCCGAGCAGGACTCCCAGGTAGCGTGCTAAGAAGGCGTTTTCTTTAAGCCCTGTCTGCCTGCCATGAGAAGGTAGTGCAGGCTCCAAAACTGTTGCAATTACTTCTGGGCTTTGGTACAGACCAGAAGAGGGCGTCTCACGACTCTTTTCTTCACAACCTTCAAGTGAGAAAAACACCGGCAGAGCTCCAGGGACTCTGATTATTGTCCTGGCTCTGCCATTAAACATCTCCGAGACCTTGGAAAATTTCTTAATATCTTTAATCTTTCACTTTATTTTCTGTAAAATGTGAGGATTAAACCAGATAATATAGGATTCATTTTAGTTGTACAATTAAAAAACAAAGTCTGTGAATTTACCCCTTTTGTAGCAAAAAGGAGTTTTTATAATGCCAGCTTTGGGACAAAGTATCAGTTTGTCAGAGTTGGGAAATGGCCTATTTTATTACATTATTTTTTAATTATACTTTGAAAAATTAAATTGTAGTTCAGATATCTAGCACATTTCTTACTGTATCTGACAGTTTAATTAACATATCCAGAGACTCTCTTGGTTTTCTTGTCTGTTCTCATATTGCACTCTAACTTGTTTACACACTAAATACTGCTTATCAATCTATTTATAAAATAACATGCCTTGAAAAATGTTCTTGTGCTAACCAATCCGCATCCACAATCAGGTATCATATTCTTTCTATTTAGATAAAAGTATGCTCTATCCATACTGTTGCCTGTCAGAGCTATCACTGGAACCTAGAGAAAGACATGGTTTAAAAAAACCTCAAATATTTAGAATAAAAAGAACCTATGTGTTGCTAACAGTCTAGAAATAAGATCGTAGGCTCTGTTGATGATTAATTTTGTGTTTGCACAAACTAACAGGCCCATGCTAATTTCAAATACTATTTTCCAAGTCCTCTTCGAAGGAAAAAGAAGGAAGAAATGGCAAATCTTGGTAAAGATATAACTCCTGTAAATGAAGACGTTCAAGAGACTAGTATTGCTTAACGGTGAGTGTGATAAATGTGGAAGATGAGAAACTGTTCAGGTGACATTTATCTGGTGAAAGGGAGTTTAACTGTGTCACATAAATCATTGATCAGAGTTCGATTATGTTAAAAAACATCTAAAAATAAATTGACTTCTCTTCATAAACTTTGAAGCCAATAAAAAGTTTTCTCGTGTCCTTTTTACATGTTATCACAAAAGTAGGCATGTAGGAGAAAGTGCTTTTATATACTTTTTCTAAGACATCAGCAATTGGCTTTTTAATTTTGTTGTTGTGATAGTTGTTTTATATTTTTTCTTCCTCATTTTGAGTACGAAGAATAGGCTTAGTTTAGTTTAGGCATCTCACATTGCATGGAAGTAACGATAGCTATGTTTTAATAACTTCATTTACTTCATAACTTCATTTCTCATATGCCAAACGCTGCTCTAAGCTCTTTAAATGTTGCATTAGTTGGCATCCCAGCAGGAATTACAAGTCCTCTGGGATAATCTAACAAAGAGATTTTAATGACAGAACTGGGTGGTGGGGCAGTGTGAGGGAACCCACAGGCATGTGGAGACTTCCAAAGGCTAACAATGGTGGGAGGTGTCCTCCCCGCATGCCCGAGAGGGCTAGGGGAGTGTTTCCTTTAGCACTGAGAAGTGGACTGTAGGAGAGCCCACCAGGCAGAAGCTGTAGCTGTGGATGAATATAACCACTGCTGGAATCTAAACAAGGAGGGAGGCAAGCTATGGAGAAAAATACCCTCAATTTTTTTCTCCTCTGTCTTCAGATATTCAGCAGGTGCCTCCCACTAGCCAAACCTGATCAGAACTCAGAGAACATGGGAGCCCTTATGATGCAGTCTATAGCATCAGCCCCCTGGAGGGTACAGCAAGGCAATGAAGGTCTCCAAGGAAGCAAAAGGAGCATAGCCAGCACCATCAGCCTGGTCATTTTGGCCATAATAGCATAAACATAAACAAACTGGTTTAAGATGAAGGAAGTGTTTGGCTCACATGGACTGGTAGTCCAGAGGGAAGGTACTCTGCACCCTTGGTTGAACCAGAGACTCCCACTCCTCTCTTTCTGCTCACTGTCTGAAGAGATGGCTTCATTCTTAGCTAGTTCCTTTTAAGTCATAGCAGAGGCCATTAGCAATCAGGGCTTTTTGCTTCCTTGTTCACATCTAGCAAGAGAGAAGCAGTGACTTTCCATAGATCTCCCAGAAGCACAAAGAATCTCCTTCCCCAGAAACTCACAGCAGATTAATGGGGTATAGTAATTGAAAACAAAAATGCTGGCTCTAGATTTTTTTTAATGATTGCATAGTACAGTTCTTTTAAATGGCTTGCTTATTTTTTCCTCTCTTTTTTTCTACAGTCTATAAAGATACCCCCAGGCTGCTGGCAAGCTACAAAATGCCTTGCTCATTTGAAAAAGGACAGAATGTGTCTCAGGAAAACAGCTAGCACGATGGATTTTAAATAATGTATTTACCTTTGGTTTGTAACAGTTTGTGTTATTTACTATTATTTTTATAATAATAATAACAATAAATTTTACAATTGGTAATTGGGTAGAAAGCACCTATTTAAGAAGGAAAATTTCAATAAACTTCTACTTAAGTTTTGTCACCAGGATTACTAGTCAAATAGAAAAGAAAAGTAGGAAGCAGTTTAGATCTAAGAAATTGAATTAACAATAAAGCTACCATTTAGCTAATACTTACCATGTGCTAAGAGTTTGAAATATATTATTTCCTTTAATCTTTTCAAGAACCTGTATCTACTGTGGTCCTCATTTTCCATATATGAAGACAGGCCCAAAGAAGTTAAATAATCTAACCCAGGGAGCTGAAACTGGAACCAAGATTTACCCAAATTCAAAGTTTATGCTATTAACCATCATTTTTGTTCATCTGAGTTGGTATAGCCTAACTCACTAATATAACTCAAGACTTTCTACTGAACTGTGTGTGTTTTGCCGTGACTCTGAGATGCTGGGCCATTTTTCCACAGAAATTGAGAATGCAGAGTCCTAAGTATATGCTACTGTTACCACCATGCTTTATGAGAAATTGACTTTTATTGTGTTTCTTTGTTTCTTTACAAATAATCAGTGACATGAATAAATTCTTACATTAGTAAAGCAAACAGATTTGCCCCCGAGCTAGGGTAATGAATAGAGATGTGGAAAGTAAATGCCTGATAGTTTTGAAGCCCCAGGTAAGTGTTTATGCACACTAATGTATCAATAATAGCACTGGAAGAGGCTGTGTGGATCCCAGGGTAATGATCAGTGACAGCGTAGAGGAGCCAGGTGGAGACTGGTTGTGACAATACCCTCATTTCTGTTCCAATAAGCAGTACCTGTGATTGCTCTTAGGTGAATACCATTGCAATGAAATTATGAACATACATCTATTACTTAAGACTATCTTTCCAAATGCCCTTTTAATTCCATAGTATATTTAAAAATGGAAAAATAAAATCTACATTGTATTCCATAGAATGTGGAACTTTCTACATTGACCGGGTGCATCTTTTACAAACAGATAAAGGATGTTCTCACATTGCTGCACTTTGGTTGTCAAAGTGCAACTTTTTGCCTGTCAGCCAAGCAGCTTCTTTTTCAGAATCTTTGTAAATTTTACTTTATGATGTTAACTTCATACACAAAATGAAGGAGAGAATTCAGACAAAAGGTGAAGAAGTTGTGTATCATTTTCTATCACACATGTTTTGAGGGAGACTGAGGCTGTACTTCCATATAACACAGATATAGCTCCCATATCAATGAGATAATTTGATAATTTTCTAAATCTATTTTTTTCACCTGACTTAACAGGTGTCTTTGAAACAGGATTATATACAATTGATTCATATTGTATATGTTTTATTTTCTAAAGTCTCCTTCTAGACTCATTTCATGCCCTTTCTCTTTCTCAGTCTTCTTTGATACTAGGAGTGCTCGAAACAAATGCTTGTTTGAGCATTTTAAAACATTTATACAAACAAACAAACAAACAAACAAACAAACATGTTTCTTCTTTCCTGAACATCAAGATTTTGGTTGACCAATGGACTCTCAAGACAATTCAGCCTACAGAATTGTGTTTTGATCCTAAAATGTTAATGATGTCTCTTGAAATTTGGTAGGTCTAATGTCAAGAAAGAACTTCAAGGATTTTTATATCTTTGCAAAATGTATTTTATAATTGTTTTGAATATACTAAATGATCTTGTTTATGTAAACTGTCAATTTTATTATAATAAAATAGATTTATTTTTAAAGTAAAGCAAACATATATATATGTATATATACTTGAGGGTTTTCTATTGGTACCAAATTTTATTTCTATTATTAATAGAAATAAAATTTAACATTAGTGCTTTGAAAAACTTCATATTTTATAGAAGCTACCATTAATACATTTGAAACAGTCCATCTTGACCAGATATTTTCCTTAGAAACTAAAGAATTTGAAAGTGTGATGGATGCTTATGGGATTGTCTGCCCAGCAGCCTGGCTATATTGTTGAGCCCCATCTCCAGCTGCATTTGATTGGTTTAAGGAGAGTGCTTAATGAAGTTTGGCCAACTGGAGTCATTTCCAGGGGAACTGGGAACTTGAACTGAAGTTATTTTTCTTTGGATTCTTGGGGTATAAAAAAGTGCATTTTGAAGCTTTTGGCAGTCATGTATTTACTCACGTGGATCAGAAAAGCAAAGGAAGCTGGTCAGAGGACACAGACGTGAGTCTCATTTCCTGACAGTCTGAGTCCCTGGAACATGTAGTCTCAAAGTTTAACTTCGTTCTGTTCCTGTCTACAGGCTCTCTGAGACATGTTATTATCTTTATAATAAATTCCTCATTTGGCTTAAGCTAATTCTATTTGGATTTCTGTAACCTAGAACCAAGATCCTAATTCCAGTACATCGTGAAATTGTGGGCAATTGTTTCTTAAAGCAGGAATGACATCCTCTATGAAATAGAATATCGAAATACAGTTTTCACATAGTGACTTCGATTATATTAGAGGAACATTTCTAGCAAGAATATTCTATTTGCACATTCAGCTACTCAAGATGATGATTGCAAAGAAAGCATGGGAGGGAGCAGGGAGTTCAGCAAGCATTGATTGGGTACCTACTGTATTCTAGTCACTGTGATACTCACTATGATAAATGCTAAGGAGAATTAGGACATGGTCACTTAAGAAGCAGACAGTTTAGTGGAAGAACCAGTTACTCACTAATTATTTTAATTCAGTTTGGAGCTCTGAGAGAGACTGAAGGTATTATGGGATCAGAGAGGAGGATAACTAAGCCAGCTTAGAAAAAATCAGGTAAGGTTCCTGAAGGAAATTATATCTGAACTGGACTAGCTCTCAGAAATAAAGGTCTCTGCCCCAAATTGTGGGTATGGGCAGATATTTCTTGGATTCTTATTAAATTCTACAGATTCTCTTAAATTCTAGCAGTATGGGGAGCAGTGGACATTATTACAAGAAAATTAAAAAAAAAAAATCAAGGCTTCATACCTATTCCAGAATGCCTCGCCATGACAAGATAAAGTATGGGCATGTTAGCTGTGAGGTGATATGTTCCTGGTCCCAACGATGTTACAGTATTTAGTGATGGGATGAGATAAGAGAGAGCTTTTTATTTCTTTCCTAAAGTGAATTATTCTGGCTAGTCACACTTTCCACTTCATATCATTGCTCTTGATTAGGCAAGTTACATATAGAGTGGAGTGAAATGTTCTGGGTCATATAACTTGCTATTTGGATAAGGCAATGGTTTGTGTGAAATTCTGTGAAGGAAGTTCAGGACATATTTCAGTGCCCATGGCTATAAGACCAAGCTATTGCCTTAATGAGACCTCCATTTTTGTATAATCTGCTTCTACTTTGTTATGAATTGATTAAAAGATATTTACTAAGTACCTACTAAGTACCAAGTACTTTAGGTGCTTGGGCTATATCAATAGACAAAATACTTTAAAAAAATCTGTCAGCTCATTGATTGACATGGATGGATGGAATGCTTATATTCTAGTGGATATAATCTTTCATGAATGGAATTTAAAACAAGGATTATCCATGAAGTTATGTTATCCAGAGGACTTCATCATCAAACCTTTAATCTATCCCACTGTCTGGGAAAACAGAACTCAAGATGGACACTCACGGAAGAACTGAGTGTATGGTAGGATCGGCAAATTTCTCTTGACCTTGAATAATTCAAGAGCAAAAGAAGTTTAACTATGTTTCTTTGGTGTAAAGATCTTGCTTTATACAATTTTTTTTTCCTGTGGTTGATGACTATGGGTGCTGCATTTGGGCATTTATTCTTTAGAGAATCCTCCATGCTTCAAAGCATTTTTCTACAAAGGAAACTGTTCCCATGTGATCATCTTTGGCAGCTGTGCATTAATGCTGGAACATAACGTGCAAATTCTTGTCTGTTTGTGAATGTTACTGTTCCTGAGAATGTGCTTCTTATAATAATATCTAGTTGGCACTTCTGTAAATTCATTCTTCCCCAGGATCTATCAGCTATTGATGTTTGAAATAGTCTGAAATTCTATATTAGGAAACTCGATAACTATATAACTCCAAACTATATCAGCAATTATATTCAAGAGATAAATTATTAGGAATATTTCTGCTTTTGAAATTTCAAAATGAATATCTAGATACACTTAACTACAATTACAATCAGTAGTGTATTATAAAAAAAAAAATGTTAACCAAATGTGTTATTAAAAACTTTTTCCTCCATGTTTTATTATTCTTACTCAAATTTAAGTTACAAATAAATAAGTAAATGTGCAATAGAGGTACTTTAAAAGGTGTTTTCTGGTTTTCTTCTTTATTTTGTTTAAAAGAAGTCAAACAAACAAAATTCTGCCCAAAAACAGGCCTCCTTAATGTTGGTTTTCAATTGTAGTTATTCTTGTAATATGTGTGCAGAATAAAAAATAACATTTTGAAACTTTGTGATCCAGGCTAGATAACACTTTGTCATATGCTGGAGTTTAGTAAGAAATGAGAGAGAACCATTATCTGACTTGCTTCATAAAACAATTTTGAAATACTGCAATGTGTAAACTAATTTTAATAAAACTATTTCTAGCATATTCTTTTTTTAATACCCTAGGACATTCTTTTTTTAACACCCTAGGAACATTTGTTTACTCAATGAACCAGAACTAGCTATTCTAAAACAAAACAAAACAAAAACAAAAACAAAAACAAAAACAAAAAACTGTGTTCTGTTTTGTGGTTGGTTTTATTCTTAAAGTTAATCTAGTCTTGGGGACTGTACTGCCACCCCTGTGCCTCTTAGTTCCAGCTGCACGTCAAAGTGTCTGGACTCAACCACACTAGTGTTCTTGGTCATTCTATAAATGGCATAGAGATTGAGAGAATCTTGCTTCTGAATGACTGTAATGCAAAGGCTATAAGCACAGGATCTTTATTCAAACAGATTTGAGCTTCAATCCCAAGTCTATCACTTACTGTAAAGCCTTGGGTAGTTTCTTAACTCTTCACTGTTCTCATCAACAAGGTGAAAATAAACAATAAATGGGAGAGGAGGGGGCTGAGTGGATCAGATGAGATAATGCCACTGTAATGCTTAGCCTGTCTCTGAAGCACTCTCTAGATAAGGGATCAAGTAATATTAATTATTGTTAGATCAATAACAAAAGCAATGACATTGACGACAGCATGATGTTCTCTAACCGGTCTTATGGAAAATAAGACATTCATTTCTAAATTAAGTCACTGCACTCATACAGTTAAGTTCTCTGTATTTTTAAGAATTCAAGACCCCTGTGAAAAGAATGTCTTTCTCCTCTTATTTGAACAAGCTATGGTTAGGCGAAGAACTCGGACTCGATGAAGGGCCCTATAAAGTGGCTTTACTCTTCTCTCTATATTCTTCTTCTCTCCCTTCCCTACGCCTTCCTTTAAGGTACCTAATGAAACAAAATTAAGGAAGAATTATTACAATGTCATTGAAAATAATCAAAGGCCTAATCATTTTTAAATTATACTGAGATAAGTTAGCTATTTTCAGAGGTGGGGTTGGACTTTACTACTTGTACATCTAATGTCATTAGTTGTATTAAAAATAGAACAGGCTAGAAACAGGAAATAACCCCTCATATTCGTTATTCACATGTGCTTGCACAGTAAGCATTATTATACCCATTTACTTGATAAATCTAAGCCTCAGGAAGCTTAAGTACCCAGCCAAATCATATTACTAAGATCAGCAGATTTAAATTATTGTCATCTGCTTATTAATCTTGGTATCTCAGACTTTGAAATAAAAGTACACTGAAATTACCTACTTTCCAAATGAAAAAAAAAACATAAATGTGTTGTTCTGGACTCTACTAATTGGCTAAATAAATGATTACTAAGTCTATGTGGTTGAAAAATCCTTGAGACATTTTAAAAAATGAAAAACTGAACAGGAAAAAAATTAAGATGATTCGGCAGCAACTAGTTGGTAAATTTTTTGTTTGCTTGTTTGTGTTTAAACATCATACTGAGCCAGATTTAACAGGCTTCGCTATTTTTTATTCTTAAGTTAAAATATCTGAAAATAAGAGAAAAGGACGTTGAATAAAACACACATAGAGTGAGCAACAATGCATAAACACTAATTTAAGGTAGGCATATTACGCTCTTATTGGAGAGTACTTAATTTGGTGGGACTAAAATAGTCTTTCAAATCACAAAGGATATGAAGAGCTAAACAACCTGGAAACTATTTGGCTGTTTCTGAAGCTTTTACAAATAGCAAAGTTTTATCCAAATTGATATAATTTTTAAAATGTTTTTTCTGATAATCAAAACTGACCACACATTGCTTGAGTCTCCTGAATTCGATGGAATTTCATTAATTTAAATCCTACCAATCTAGAATTTGTCACCATTCAGGCATGGACTCTTCAATGTTTACTTTCATAATAACTAAGAAATAGTATTACTTTTTTAAATTGTAAGTGAGCTATCAATGTCATAAACCTTTTCAATACATTGAATATTACACTACAGAAGCCATATCTTTTTTTACGGTAATATCATCTCATCAGTCATATGTTTGAAATCAAAGTCATCATTATTGTAAACTAACATTAGATTCTATTGAATAAATAGAATTTATTTATTCAAATGAATAAATATTTCCAAAAGCTGGCAACAAGCATACATACAAATGTGTTGAAAGTGCACGGAAGAAAGGGAGATAAACAAGAGACAGTGATTTTTTTTTTCAGGTAAGAGAAAAGACATACACAAATAGCTATAATAAAAAGCCAAGTAAGTTCATTCATTTATCCAATGATTATTCACAATTTACTATATGCATAGCACAGTACCAAGAACTCAGGAAAAAGAGTAAACTAGACTTACTTTGTGGGCCTAAGAATTTTGTTCTTTAGTAGAGAAGATGAGCATTTTACATGTACAAATCATACCTTGCTAGTATGAAACAGGGATTGAAAGGATTAGGAAAAACTTTCCAGTAGAGGTGGCATTTATTTAGGCCTGGAAGAAAGTGTGGGATGAAATAGACAAGTATAGGCAGAAAGTCATTCCCTTAGGGGGGTTCGAGCTAAGATTGAACTAACCCTTTTCCTGCTACAACACTGTCTGTGTGGAAATGACCCAGTAACCTCAGTAGCCCACCTTGAAGATGTGGCTGGTCAGCCTGTTACCATGAGTTAGGAGCTAGTCATTCTCTTCCTTATCAAGATGCTACCTGCCCTACTTTTCCTTAGAGTAAATCTCTATAAATCTCTACTAGATTAGTGTACACATTTCATCTCTGAAATGATTTGGGGATTGTTCCCAGACAGTTCAAGTTAAGAACAAATAGGGAGGAATCTGGATCCAATCACAGTCATCTCAATCCTTCAGAGGGGCTTGCAGGCCTTAACATTCTTCCTCCCTACTGCCCCCCTTACAGCATCCTCCCATCAAGTATCCTCTCCCCTCCCTGTTCCCTGGGACGAAAATTCTCTTTCCCAATCAAGTCTCAGTCTCCTCATGTCCTTCTGGTGTCTCACAGTTTAGCAGCCTTAGCCATGGAATGCCTGTGTCTTTTCACAAAAAAGAATAGTCTTTGTCTCAGGGTCTGCTGGCTTCTTTTCTACCCCTTCCTTAGGCAAGGTAGAGAAAAATAGATGGCTTCCACTCTTCCTTTACTAAGTATCTAATCAAGCAAATCTTGTCACTAAAAAATTTCATTCTTCCCCATATCCCTCAAAAAGTAACCTGTGTTCTTTTTATTAATAAATTTTTTACTCTATTTCATGAAAACTAATACCTGAGCATTATTATACAAGGCAACTATTTCTGCCTTTCACTCCCATAACCCTGTTATGTCACCAAAGCTTTCTCTCCTAATAAAGAGAATCTTATGAAAGAAGAGGAAAGTCTTGAGCTCACCCCACTACACAGCTTTAGATAGGGTCCATGTCCAGAAGGGAAAAGGAGCTGGATCATTTCCTTTGGCAAGAAATCTATAGGACAGATGGGAGATCAATATGTGAGAGAATAGGGGAGAAGAATTCCACATGAAGAGAACAAACATTACAAATGAGAGCACATGGACTTATAAACTTGTAAACACCTGGAAAAGGCTGTGTAGAAAAAGTTGACAGATGAAAGAAAGACACCTAGTCAAGTGTGAATTTCAGATAAACAAAAAATAATGTCTTCATGTAAATAAGTCCCAAACATTGCTGTTTAAGTGGGCATTCTGTATCCTTTTTTTGCTAATTCTACAACCCTACTTGGAAGAGTAGAGCATGGGGTGTCGAGGAAAATATACTTGAAGATAAAGCTATCAGGTAAGGGTGGGACAAGTTAACAGTGTGGCAGATATGTCATGCTAAGAATTTTTGTACTTTACTGGAAGGGAGAGACAAAATGTTTTAAGTGGACATATGAAATGATAAGATATATTATTTAGGAATATAGTTCTGCAGACATTGTGAACAGTAAATTAGAAAGCTGAGAGATGAAAAGCAAAAGAAATGGCAAGAGTTGAAGTTGAAGATATAAATATAAAGGCTGAAAATACTAAGGACATTTTGGTAAGAGAATCAACAAAATTTTGAGTACTGGGGTGGACTAGAGGGCACAGAGGCATGGGTCACGGGGAGAAGCTTGTATCTTGATTTGCATTATCTTGATATACAACAAAAATGTAAAAGTGGGAATGGAGACATAAGAGGTAAACCTAGATCCACTTCAAGAGGAAAAGAATGGCAAGATTTGGCATTACATACACTTGTGAGCCAGGGAGACTGGGGCATGGAAATGCCGTGGTCACAGTAACCAGAGCAAGGGGAGATGGGAGCTGACTTTACAGAGAGAAGACAGGTTCCACTGCACATCCACGAAGTTTCAGGCTCCCTATAGGACATCTAAGTTAAGGTGTCTTGCTAGTGTTTGCAATATATAATCATACACAACGATTGAAATGACAGATGTTGTAAAGCAGTGGAATCCGACCAATGAATGGTATTTCTGAATAATGAATATAGAGCAGAGAGTCTTCACCCCAGAGATACTGTGAACTTCTTCAAAAGTAATGCAAATGTGTGTTTGTTTCTGGAAAAAAAATAATGGTACGATGGAAATTGGTCGTGCAGGAAAAAAATCTGATAAATTAATGTAGCGCACTACTAATTGATTTTTCTCTCCTGAATGCTCATATGCTAGTAAGGAGTAAAATAAACTTCCAATTTGATTTAACGTTAGCCCAAATGAGTACTGTCCAGAGTCCCTTCCAGAAATTTTCTGGCTCCCCTGGAATATAAGCTCAGGCTCTCCAAGAGTCTCCAGAGAATGACCTGGAGAGGATGGTATACAGAAGATGAGGAAGAGGCTTAGGCCTCACTTGGGCCCTTACATTGTTCTGGCAGGCTTCCACTGCTATCAAAGGGTATGCCTACTGGCCCACCTACTGGGTTCTCTGCAGGCCTTAGATGCTGAAATCTGAGGCAGGTGATCTCGTGGTCTTAACTTTCAACCCAGACATGACCCCAGGTAGCAGTGACCATCCTATCTTTCCTGACCTGAATTTTCCTGGGATCTTATTGGCTTCTGTACCCTCATCCTTCATCTGGTTTCTGACTCAGTTTTCTATCAGAGCCTCCACGGTGTTATCTCAGTCTGCTGTGGTAGGCTCCTGGCAGGGTATTAAATTCTCAGCTGAGTGTCCAGACCACAAAAAATCAGAGGTAGGCAGGGAGACTAAGCTTCTTGGTAGGAGATAGCTGACTATCATGACCAAGGAATACCAGGCAGGGTGGTCTGCTCAGAGAGACCAACTAAGAAATTTAAAATTTTAAATTAACGCACTTCCCCTGCATATATATGAGGGCATGTTCCTGGGTCGAAGATCTTTAGGCTTATCAGACTCTCACAGTGACATGTTATGCCCTCAAGTGTTAAGTTCCACAGAGATAAAGGTAGAAGTACAAGTCTGGTAAAAAGACTTAAAGGGAGCAGCCAATTGAGAAGAAAGAGGAGCCAGCCATGAACAAAAAGGAAGGCCAGAGATCAGAAGAGAACAAAGACAGTGCACTATAAGGAAAACAACAGGAAAAGAGGAAAGGACTCAGCAGGTGGCATGTGCCACAAGGATGAAACTCAAAATAAGGTTTCAATGAACCAGAAGAAATGATCTAGATAATTAGAAAGTTGCAGTTTTTCACCAATTTGCAGATGGGCTCCTTCAGGTAAAACTGATAGAGTCAGCTCTCCACTGCTGACTTAAAGCTTATGCATAGGTGTTTAATATCAACCTGGTTTAATTTCAGTAGAAAATCTGGAGGAGGAGCAGGGTGCAGGCATTAGTGTTGGTGGCGGCCATAGTGGGATGGGATGGGGAATGTGATTTAAGATTTGGAAGACGTTTTGTCAATGCTAAGATGTTTTGTAAGTACTTGGCCGAGGGGCCAAGCTAGGAAGTAACATTGGAGCAGCCAAGGGGACTTGGTATTTAATTTAGCACAGGCTGGTTGTAAAATCTCTGATTTAACTGGTTCAACTGAAACCTCTGAATAACTATATTATGTCAAACGATATGATATGTGGTGGTCCTCATGGAGTCTAGAATAGAAGTAATTGAGTAGCAAGAGTGTGTCAGTTTGTCCAACACTGCCCAAGGTCAGGCTTCTGGCCTCTGCAGGGCATCTGGAGAACACATACATGTGTGTGCTGAATTACCTGCTATAATCTTAGCATAACCACCTCCTTTTCTACACTCCCTCTGTACCAAAGGACAGAGACCTGAAACCATAGTTTCCAAAATCCTTTTCCTCTTACAATTCTAGATGAGAATCTATGCAAAATTTTGAAGACGAAAGAAAAGAGCATCTGTTATTCTCCAGAGGCAGTTTTAAGCTGATGTCCGGCCAGACGGCAGACATGAGGTTTGCAGTGGTTCCCAAGTGCATTCCTGAGATCCACATGCTCTAGCTGTAGCTTTCCTGACCTGCAGTTCCCAGCGCTTCCAATGGTTGTACAGCCTCGAATTCCCTGCAGTGGAACCTGTCTACATGAACAGCCAGGGAGGTTCTCATTCCCTGATGGAACCCTGCATGAGACACTGGGCCAACGTCAGCTCTCTCACTCCTGCTCTAGTGGTCAATAATTATCATTACTTCCTAGTTACACTGATGCCAAGAAGGGAAATCCTAGT